>JARJDZ010005307.1:0-25951 GCA_030264555.1 Aleochara sp. GC000083 | reverse complement strand
GCGCGCACATCCGCGCATATCCGCGCACATCCGCGCATACCTGCGCACGGGCGCGCACATCCGCGCACGGCCGCGCACAGCCGCGCATATCTGCGCACAGGCGCGCACATCCGCGCATAGCCGCGCACACCCGCGCATATCTGCGCACGGGCGCGCACATCCGCGCACGGCCGCGCACAGGCGCGCACATCCGCGCATAGCCGCGCACACCCGCGCATAGCCGCGCACACCCGCGCATATCTGCGCACGGGCGCGCACATCCGCGCACGGCCGCGCACATCTGCGCACGGGCGCGCACAGCCGCGCATATCTGCGCACGGGCGCGCACAGCCGCGCATATCTGCGCACGGGCGCGCACAGCCGCGCATACCTGCGCACGGGCGCGCACATCCGCGCACAGGCGCGCACATCCGCGCATAGCCGCGCACATCCGCGCATATCTGCGCACGGGCGCGCACATCCGCGCACGGCCGCGCACAGCCGCGCATATCTGCGCACGGGCGCGCACACCCGCGCATATCTGCGCACGGGCGCGCACAGGCGCGCACATCCGCGCATATCTGCGCACGGGCGCGCACAGCCGCGCAAATCTGCGCACGGGCGCGCACATCCGCGCACGGGCGCGCACATCGGCGCGCATCCGCGGACAAACGCGCACATCTGCGCACACTCGCGCAGAGGCGCGTACAACGGCACACAGCCGCGCACATTTGCGCACATCCGCGTACAGGCGCGCACATATGCGCACATCCGCGTACAGGCGCGCACATTTGCGCACATCCGCATACTCGCGCACAGGCGCGTGCAACGGCACACAGCCGCGCACATTTGCGCACATCCGCGTACAGGCGCGCACATATGCGCACATCCGCGTACAGGCGCGTACATTAGCGCACATCCGCATACTCGCGCACAGGCGCGTGCAACGGCACACAGCCGCGCACATTCGCGTACAAGCGCGTACAACGGCATACAGCCGCGCACATTTGCGCACAACGGCGCACAGGCGCGTACACCGCACACAACCGCGCACATTTGCGCACATCCGCGTACCGGCGCGTACAACGGCACACAGCCGCGCACATTTGAGTACATCTGCCCACAGGCGCGCACATATGCGCACATCCGCGTACAGGCGCGCACATTTGCTCATTTGCTCACATCCGCGTACAGGCGCGCACATCTGCACACACTCGCGCAGAGGCGCGTACAACGGCACACAGCCGCGCACATTCGCGTACAGGCGCGTACAACGGCACACAGCCGCGCACATCCGCGCACTTTTGCGCACAACGGCGCACAGGCGCGTACAACGGCACACAACCGCGCACATTTGCGCACATCCTTTAGTTTAATTAGGCCAACCGTTTAAAAGTTATACGCAGTTTTTTGCCAAAATATGTTAAATATGGTAAATGCATTAGTTCCGGAGATATGAAAATGGTTAATACTGCTTATCCACGAACAGCCGCGCACACCTGCACACATCTGCACACAGCCGCGCACATCCCTCCATTGGTTCCAGCAGGGTTTCGGGATTATGACCAATGTTATCTTTTGCCAAAATATGGTAAATGCCGTTTCAATCACTCAAATTGGTCCATTCCGCACATCCGCGCACATCTGCGCACAGGTGCGCACAACGGCGCACAGCTGCGCACAGCCAATTTTTTTCTTCGAACGCGAGCCCTTTGCCAAAAGGGCAGGAACCTACACATTTTCGGAAAGTGCTCATCAAGACCTACAATTTGGTTTTACTTTAGTTTAATTTGTTGAAAATTTTGCATTTTTAGAACGCTATTTTTTAAATTCTGGTGTTTCTGAGTCCCGCAGGGACCATGACCAAAGTTATTTTTTTGCCAAAATTTGGTAAATGCCATTTCAATTGGTCCATTAGTTACGGAGATATGAAATTTTTTAGTATGCTTATCTGATATCTCTTCTTTGTGGCAGATAGCGCCACCTATATTGTGTTAGCTTCCAAACAGTCAAATTTTAGCACATCCATTGGTTCCGATCTCTGCTTTGTTCGCTGCTCACAACTATGCATACTACAGCAGCTAGAGCATATTACATATCCATCATATTAGCCATATGTTTCGTTTTCTGTTTATTGCTTTTTGGTTAGTGACATCAGAGACAAACATGGTGATGGTGACATGAAACCATGAATATTCTTTTTCACGGTTGTTTGTTCAAGTATTAATTCTAACTTGATTGCATTAAAAGTAACTTCAAGTAACAAATAACGACAATAGTGACCGTGTTTTTACCAATCCATGTTAGATGTGCAGTTGATTAGTGAGACTTTTAAAGATAATATTATGCAAAATGCTTTCAGGGATTAAAAATGTGAAAGTAAGTCTTAACATACTTTTCTGCAGTTGATTTCGTTTTTCTACAAAAATATATGAACATTTTAGCACTCTGTACATATTGGTCTTAATGGTGAACTGAGGTGCCCCAAACGCATACCAGTGGCTAGAACACACAGATATTTTCATTACCTCTGTTGCATGAAAGTTGGAGCTGGATGTAAGACTAGTATTAGTACATATGTACATTTATTATTCTAATTATGGGTGTGTATTTTCAGTATTTGCTGGTTATCTTCTCAACAATGATTTTCCCAAAGTATTATGTATTGGTAAGATTTCATTGTTTTCATAGCAGTATGCCATTTTGTAGATGCTCAGAATGTAGATAATTCAATACTGATGTAATTGTTTGGTATGGTACTGATTCTATATCAAGGTAGTATTTCCCTGCAGTGACATGATCAGCTTGTCCATAATGAAGTTTTGAATTGGAATTACATTGGCCCTTCTTGAAATTTGTGTATGAATCACAATGAAATGCTATCATGGTTGGATCATTTATTGCCTTGATGAAATATTGGTAGCTTTTTGTGTGGCTGCAAAAACTGAACTGGATTGGATCAAGCTGATATATGTTGGCATTATAAATTTCACACCCAGGCTGAGGACGATGCCCACCATTTGGATAGTAGTCGACGTCGCCTAACGCAAAATTTAATCCGAAGTAGTTTCCGTCGGTGTGTGTAATGTCAACAAATGCAGCGTCCGTATGGATGAGGCATTCTTCGCGTGGTGCAGTATCGAAATACGGGCCAGCAGGATCGAGCCCGGAGATGCGAGCTAGCAATTTGCCCGTGCGCTTTGTAAACGACCTGCCTGCCTGGCCGGCGACATGAGCGCCCAACGAATGGCCAATTAGATGCACCTGGTGCGATATACCATTGTAGCATTTTTCATCCAGCACGACCAAAACTTCAGCTATAAATGCGCCTGGAAGGATTAAACATTTTAGCCATTGTTCATCCAAATGATATGTGCCTACGAACCCACAGTCTTGGTGTACATGACCGCTTGCAGGTAGGGCAAGGCTGCCAGACGTCTCCAGTCCACCTGAATAACATCCATGTCGGCGTTCATCAGGTATTCGTTGGTGCATTGCTTGAAGTAGTCGCGTTCGGAGTTTTCGGCCCAGCCGTGAATAAGAATCTTAATTGGTCGTGAACCATTGATTAGGTTGTGACTATCATTGGATAGTTGCAGCTTCTCCGTGGGAAATTGCCGATTGAAGTAGTATAATTGTGCTGGAGCTAGGCCGAGAACGACTGATACTGAAATGCGTTGCAATTAACTGGGTGCTGCGTAAATCAAATCTACTTCATCTCACTGTAAAATATTTGGATGTTGAGGAGTTGCTGAACAAGTCCAGTGCAATAGCCGAGGTTTGCCACTGTTACCATTTTTTTTTTTCTGACAGAAAACTAGCTAGAATTTCCTTATTTATATTTGTGAATTTCATGTAATGACTTTATTTTGATTGATTGCATAAGAACAATTTAACATCGTTATTTCATTTCAGGGTCATTATGCACAATTGCAACTGCCACTTGGGAGTTTCTACGCCGCATTGCCTATTGCATAGAAGAGTACAGCTACCTAGAGTCGCGCTATGATGGACGCATTGCAAACTTGCTCAATGCTGTCTTCCAGACGAATGTGTCAGTCCTCGTTGCCGGATTGATGTCTTTTGCTCCCTTGCTGGTATATGGCCTCGAAAAGATCAGCGACAATACCGACTGGTGCTGGTTGCTAATGGCAATCCTTGTCAAGGATATCTTGTCGGGCATGCAGATGGTAAGTGGACCTTCAGGAAGCCCCCTTTCGCACATCTGCATTGCTGTCCATTTCAGGAGCGAAGTCCTCTCAGCGTGGCAAAGCAGTTGTCAATGATGGACGGCATGGACATCGGCACGCATATGGCAACCAGCTATTTTCACGGGTATTTGAAGATCGTTTTGCCCTCGGACCCGTCTGGCAATAGTGGGCTGCGCTCCCTAATGGATAACTACGAAAGTCATCATTCGATACAGTTCGCTCGCCACTGCTTGTATATTCTCATACCGCTCTCTATGGAGTGCCCACACCAGGTGACGTCGGCATCAAAAATGATGGAGGAGGCCAGTGTAAGGATGAATAGCATTTTAATACGAGTGATTTTTTCATTTGGCTCGGTTTTATGGTTTTGCAGACATTGGATTGCATGGAGCTGAACCGTGCTGGAGTGCGCAATCGCAACTATAAAAATTCAGTCTACAAGATTAAATGCGAGCGAAATAAGTTTCTTTACGTTTGCGCGGAATATGCATCACCATTGAAAACGCTTCATGAGGTTATCGAGAGCAACTCGCCCAATGCTGGTAGGACAATCAATTATTCGGCAATCAAACATCTAATCTTACCTATTTCAGAATCGTACAAGCGGTTTCAAAAGGATATATTGCTGCAGTTCTACTTAACACTGACCAACCTCATTAGTAGCAATCATGAGATAGCCGACATATGTGAACCCATTTTCTTCGATGGTTGGTTAACTATTCTAGTAAATTGCCCTGCATTGCTAACTGTATTGTTTTCAGACAAGAATAACCAAGTGGATGTGGCGAAAGTGATATTGGAGAGACTGACCCTCAACAGGCAATCAAAGCTAGGGTGATTGAATATAAATTTAGCGTCAAGCCAGTTTTTATGCCAATTTGTTATTTCCTAAAAAATATATGAATTAAAGTTTTCTACACCGTGCCAGTGTTCTGCTGTATGACTGTCCTGTAGATGGCGTATAGTGACGATGATAGGCACTTATAAAAGCCAGAATGTCCTTCAAACGACACTTCGTGCACTTGTCTCGTGAGTTGTGCTTCGCCGGCTTGCATTCTAGGTTTCCCATTGCGCTTTGCACAGTTATAAAGTAAGTAATTTCGATATTAATACATATTTAATGTTTACTTAAGTACTCATTTGCATGCATCGTAATTACGTGCCAATGATGCACAAATATGAACATTTTCCGTGGGAGAATCATTACCGGCTTGTTTAGTTCGTCGCCCTTCATTTGACCTACTGGAATTTAACGAGTGAAACAACGTACGTGATACGTGATGATGATCATTGTGCAACTAGAATTCACTTGTTACTAGGCGTTTGCCGAAGCATGACATAATAGCGACAATTTTCATCTTCAGAATCAAAACAATTCGTCAACATGTCGAATATTGGTATCAATGGCTTCGGTCGCATTGGGCGTCTGGTTTTGCGCGCAGCCGTTGACAAGGGAGCTAAAGTCGTCGCCATCAACGACCCGTTCATCGGCTTGGACTACATGGTTTACCTCTTCAAGTTCGACTCCACACACGGTCGATTCAAGGGAAACGTCGAGGCGAAGGATGGAAAATTGGTGGTAAATGGAAACGCCATTTCAGTTTTCCAGGAGCGAGATCCAAGTGCTATCCCATGGGCGAAAGCCGGAGCGGAATACATCGTTGAATCAACTGGTGTGTTCACTACAATTGATAAGGCATCCGCCCACTTGAACGGTGGAGCCAAGAAGGTCATCATTTCAGCGCCGTCTGCTGATGCGCCCATGTATGTCGTCGGTGTCAATCTGGATAGCTATGATAAGAATCATAAGGTATGGGTGTGCTCTATTTGAGTGATTTATAATTCATTTACTTGATTTGAGTTTGTATGTATGGCCGTTCAAAACTTCCACAACGCGTGTTGTAGGTCATCTCCAACGCATCGTGCACCACCAACTGCCTGGCGCCACTTGCGAAAGTCATCCACGACAACTATGAAATTGTCGAGGGCCTGATGACAACCGTGCATGCCACCACCGCCACGCAGAAGACCGTGGATGGGCCTTCTGGCAAGCTGTGGCGCGACGGACGTGGCGCCGCACAAAACATAATTCCAGCGTCGACTGGCGCCGCCAAGGCTGTCGGCAAGGTCATTCCTTCGCTGAATGGTAAGCTCACTGGTATGGCATTCCGTGTACCGGTTGCCAACGTTTCCGTGGTCGATTTGACCGTCCGCCTGGGTAAACCGGCCACCTATGCTGACATCAAAGCGAAGATCAAGGAGGCATCTGAGGGACCCCTGAAAGGCATTCTGGCTTACACCGAGGACGAAGTCGTGTCCAGCGATTTCATTGGTGACACCCATTCGTCAATCTTTGACGCTTCTGCAGGTATTCAGCTGAGCGACAAATTCGTCAAGCTCATCTCGTGGTACGACAACGAGTTCGGCTACTCCAGCCGCGTGGTTGACCTAATCAAGTACATTCAGACGAAAGATGCCTAAGTAAGTGCCGAATCCAGCTGGCTAT
This sequence comes from Aleochara sp. GC000083, assembly GCA_030264555.1. NCBI lineage: Eukaryota > Metazoa > Arthropoda > Insecta > Coleoptera > Staphylinidae > Aleochara > Aleochara sp. GC000083. The sequence goes on along the minus strand of JARJDZ010005307.1, from coordinate 19,255 downwards.
GATTAACTGTTGTGACACCTACTCCTAAACCACACTTCTCTCTCTATCTGTTGGCGTGTGCCCTTCATTTGAGGTACCAATTTCAATTTTATAAAGTAAAATGTTTAGTGCAGGGCACTATATTAATCATACACTTTCTTTGTAACTGACACTTTTATAATGGTTATTTACATATACATAAATATGAAGGAAAAGTGTTATTTGTATAAGCTCTACTATTCTTTTGATTATTTTGCCCTGAACCAAGAGTGACGTGCGCTCCTGATTAGTTTTGAAGTTTTGAATTGGTAGCCAAAGGTCAAAATGAATTATCGTGACTTGATAAACAAATAATTTCAGAAAATATACTTTAACGTCATGCATGCATATTAAATTCGCCTTTCAACAACGCTAACTACAAACAAAAAACGTAGACTTTCTTTAGGGTTTTTGAGCTTTTTATTAACAAAACAAACAACATGAATAATCCACTAAGAAGGATATATCATTTATCAAACAAAAAGATGACAATAAAGCATGAGTCTGCTTCACAAAATTGATAATATCATAACAAAATAACCTGCTTTGCCACAAACTACAGTTTGGGTCTTTCTTTTTTTTGTTAAAGCAACAAAATTTGTATGGAAATCATCAAACATTTTTTTTTTAATTTAAGAGTGATTATTATTACATTTGTAATAGGTGTAAGTGTATTGGTGTATACAGAAACTTGGTAGGTTAGCCTTCTAGTCTTCTCACATTATCATATATATTATATAATTAAAAAATATGGCGGTGGATTATAATGTAGTATAAATTGGTATAGAGAATTTCTACTGAGGAAATATTGAAGCAAATGAAATTCGTGAAAATCGTCAATGATATCACTATTTTTTTCTAGAATTTTAAAACTTTCTTAACTTTTTTGGTTGATTTTAGTTTCTTTTCCTAACACAAATAATCATGAACTTGAACAATGTTTTTAAACAAATTTAACAAACTAACTTTGTGCTATGAGGCATTAACATTTTTGGTAGGTATTATGGTGACCAAAATAGGTATTTGTTTGATTTTTCTTTTAGTTTTCATCCCACAACCTTTTTTTGATGGATAGAGAGTGGCTGTAACTTTTAACTTTCATTAATTAGTGGCTATTTTCATTAACGTTTTTTTTTGCATATTTTTCTTAATTTTCGAATTGGATTGAACGAAAGGGAATTCAAAATTAGTAACAACTGTCTAACATGAATGCTAGGAAGCAACCAAAAATGTCTAAAAATATCAGGAAAACAATCAGTAAATGCAATATGTTCGTGTTTTAACAAGTAATCAAAAACTCAAAACGATAAACGAGTTCAACGCACCTAAATATTGTAAGAAAACCGAGCAAAAGTGATCAAAACCAAAACTAGCAACAAGAGTCAAACAACAAAACAAAAAACTCATACGTAACAATCGATAAACAAAATGGATAGGCGCTCAAAAATGAGATTAGATTATTATTTTTGATTTTCTTACTGGTTGCTTGTGTCGTGTGCTCCATATCTCATTCGTTTGTGCGATCGGGTCATGCCGTGGACGAAAAATCCGCTCCTTCCTTGCGTCACGCTCCTGGTGCCTGCTGATGGCCCCGATCGTAGTGGTGGTGGTCTCCGCCGACGAGGCCGTTTCTTCCTTGGGGCGGAAGCCACAAACCCATCGCAGCCTGCGGATGCGGTGAGGGCTCTATTAATGCGCCTTGGTCTGAGCACCATTGGCTCAAAGGTGGTTCGCGGCACCGTTGGGACGCCAACGTTTTTGAGCTTGATCGTTAGGTTGTGGTGGTGGCGGCGGACGCCCACGCCAGTCCCCATAGTGTCCCGATAACGGCTGATGACTTTTTGCATGACTGCCATGCTCCGCATCCAGAGTAACTTCCGGTCAGCAGCGTCGTCCACGGTGTGCCCGGGAAGCCTCATCGGGCGAAGTTTGAACTGCACCCGCATCAATGGTCGTCGGTTGGGGCCAGGTGGCAAGGGGCCCAGCACTTCCGGCAGGCCGTTCACGTCGGTGCTGTACTCCTTCGGATCTAGCGTGATCGTCCTTTCCGGGCCGCACTTCTTTTTGATGGTGGCACACATTTTCAGCCAAAGCTTCTCCATACTTGTAATTTATCGCACCGAAAATTTTTGCTGCTTACTGCCAAAGGGACTGATCAAAAAGAAAGTGTTGATGCGTTTCGTTTACATGGTAACCTCGCATTTATTTTTTTGATTTCCATAGGTCACTTGGATATTTTGTTGATTTGCAGGAATTCGAGTATTTTCGGAACGGAAACGACCAAAGCACTTTTGATTTTCATCTTTATTGTCTTCACGTCGTTTGTGCAACCCACCTAATATCCTGTCAAAATAACCTAATTGGTAAACGTTATGTCAATTCTTTTACTTGAATTCTTGTTTAGTAAACTGTGGACCAAGCTATGCATATTCAAGCATGAAAATAACACTAGAAAGTTTGTTCATTCAGACTTCCTTGACGTGCAACTGCACTACTACAGTACTACATGTAAGAATATTAAGAAGGCAATCTGTTTTAGTTTCGTTGCGAATTCATTCCCTTGTTGTCGGTACGGAAGGAGGAAATCGGAGCGCAAACTGTTGGACCGAATTGTGCCTTTAAAGGGGCATACCCCAAAAGTCTCCTAGCTACAGGGAATCTTCTAGATAAAAGGTAATCTTAGTAAATTTCACCTTAAAACTAATAATAATCGCTAGATCCTTTTAGCTACTCTAGACGAGTGACCCTTGATTGGCCACTCTTAAAATTCGACATCTCAACAATCGTAAACATCTGATAAAAGAACGAAATCTGCAACATTGCCCTCAAGCCTCCACCAAGTACTGCTGCTATACTACTGGATATTTGTAAGATGGTCATGGCTAGCATATCTCCAAGAACTTGAAAAGCAAGAACGTGTGAGCGATCATCAACTCCTCTCAAATGGAAACGCAGGAAAGACGTGGAAGTAACCGTTTGTTACTACAAACCTCACACCAGTTAAGTATGGCCCGCTGTGGTCGCAATTATACAATGTAGTTTTCTGCTGCAGATACCTTTGCGGGCAGCTCCAGATTGGGGCTGACCGTGTGCGTGTAACCGCCATATGCCTTCACAACAATCGTCTCCTTCTTCGGCACGATCGATTTGCTGTGGTAGAAGAGCAGCACATCGTAGAGCACGATGGCGATGGCGAAGCCCTCCAAGCACGCGTCCACTCCCTTGTTGTCAATCGGAATCTTGGTGAAGCGATCCATGAAGAGCAGGACGATGCCCAAACAGGCAAGGTTTGTGCAGGAGAAAATGATCCACGCGTAGATTGCCTGCGCCTTCTTCCTCAGAAGTCCGTAAAGCAGGACAACACATGCACATGATAATTGGAACCCGAAGCCGGCGACAATGAGGCATATAGATGAGTACACTAGCAAAAGGAATAGTTCAAAAAAAACTGATCACAGTCTTAATTTAGGTACGTACTGGTTTCGCGATCGAGGGATTTGTTCAGCTTCTGAATGTTCGCCGAATTGTGCTGCTTGTGCTCGATGAGCACCTGCTCTTCGTTGATATCGGACGTCAGCAGGGCCCATACGTAGATGGTCTTCATCACACCGAGGATTGCCAACGTCGTGATCAATGCAATTGCCACCTGAGAGCCACCATATCAATTAGGTTGTACCCTCATATACCTTACTAATTACAAGCTCGTTACTTACTAGGAACACGATGGCAATCAGAATGCAGGTGATTCGGACGACTTCTGCCTGCGATTTAACACGCGTTGCAGGCTTGTCCAGCATCATCTGTTTGCTGGGGGAGCGCTGCTCCAGGATCTTGTGGAATAGCTTTCTCATCGCTACTAAATAATTGCTCCTGCGGATTCGATGCAATTAACGAAATGCACCCATTCTGGAGCACTTTGATTTTTTGCACCCGGAAATGCAGATGCGTTGAGAGCGCTCGTTTTTTTACACCACCGCGCCTAGACACTCGCCCGCACTACTGCAGTAGGATCTAAACGAATGACTCATGTACACCCCCGAGCTCGGCGGCGGCTGTGCGGGCGAAAATAGCGCAGGACCCGAGTGGGGGTGGTCGAAGCTTGGCTTTCCTTTTTTGGCGCATTGGTTTTGCGCTCTGTCGCTCCACACGAATTCTTGGCCAGGTCTGGTGGCATGTTTGTCGACAATACGAAGTCTCCTTCTTTGCACAAGGCAACTGAAGCTCGAGTTCGATATTCAGCGGAAAGTGTGAAAAGTTACCCCTTTAGTACCGCACTATTTTTATGCTGCTAATTAGTTCACACGTCGAAGGTCATCGCGAAACCGTCCACTTTCCTTCTACAGAATAAATTAGCAAAGCAATAAAAAGCAGGTGGATGGATAAATTCAATAAATTTCTAAAAAATTCTTCCTTAATAACATTATATTTTACATTTCATTACTAGCAATGATTTTAATTAATAACTTAGTTACAACATAACTTTATTGCAAAACCGTAGTTTCCAAAACATAAGAGCATTTCCATCAACTTGAACGTTCATACAAAGTTCGCAGAGTTAATACGCAAATAAATAACTTGTTTTGATAATACATACAAACGCAATTTATATAACTGCGTGTAAACTTCATTAGTGACAACATTTGCTAACAACAAAGTCCAAATGGTCGCAGTAATTAAAACTACACGCAAGATAAAATAGCTTGTCAACATAAATGAGCAAATAAATTTTCTCCTATTACGTTGGAATGTTACAAAATGTTTTGCGGAAGCAAAATCTCGCTATGACATAATCGTTGCCATTTAAATTACTACCGTAATTCCTTGAAAGTGCTGTAAATCGCACTACACGTTCGTTTGCATCCAATTACAACGTTGGCCTATAACAATAAAATGCTAATAATGATAATAGTGGTCTGAGGCAATGGTGGGGCTTTGAATTAAATGGTTTCTATATTACTGAATTATTGATTTGCCCCTCGACTTTCTTGTATACCACAGGCGGTTTAACTAGTTTATTAGTCGCGTGACGTAGATCTTACCTTTTTGCACTTTACCTCACCGTTACTTTATTACAACAATATATCATTTACCAGGCACTATTTCTAAATAGATAACAGATAATTGTGTGAACAAAAAGTTCCAAGCAACAGTTACACATCATTAGAAATTGTTTCGAAATTCATTTTTATTTTGAAACACTCGCTAGGCATACTGAAATTATCGTTATTGATTGTTAAGTGTGTACATCTAGTCAGCCGATAACAAAGAACATTATCAGGACAATACTTGTACGGTGATTCAGTAAAGTAATTAGAATGCCTCATTTGAATTTCATCGAATGTGTTGGAATGACAATGGGATGTCGCATGGGTCATGCATGTGATTATCTACTTATAGATTTGTTTGTTGTTACGAATGTGTCTTGTTACTTCTGCACGTCCAAACTATCAATCTCCTTGAGTCGCTCGAGGATCTGCAGCCGTATAAGACTTCGATATTTTGGCCCTTCGCCTAATTCTTCCATTTCGGCCAGCCAGTCTTCTCGCTCCTTGATTTCTTGCTTGACTGGAAAATTCAAACAAGTTATTGATTGGATAAATATTTTTATAGGAGAACTCACGCTCTTCGTAGCGGTTCATGACGGGTTGTTGTTTAGTAGATTTGCGTTCCTTTGGGTTGGTTGTTTTGGGCGGTTTGGGATTGCCATAGGCCATCAGATTGACGAGTGCTTCTTTGGCTTTCTCCCGGTCAATATGTGGTTGCATTGGCCGGAAATTATCGCGTTCGTAGGCACCGCTCATACGGATCGTCTCCAGAGAGCGGCGCTTGGATGTGCCCGGCCTGATGATGGGCTTCTGAGCGCGTCTGGTCGTCGAAGGCGTTGTGATAGGTGCAAGGGGTTCCCCGTTTCGCAGACAGTAGTTGATTTTGTTGCGTTGAAACATCGACATTTTACTTTCATTCATTAGGGCTAACAGAAATCGTAGAATTAATGGACTGATAATGATGCATGATATTCGGACTTACTTTGGAGGAATTGACGAGTTTCTGGACTGTAGTTCATCTTGGCGTTGTTGAATACGCTGCCTTTGGGCACATTTTTACTCGGCCACTCCATCCTTGCACGTGAATCTAAATCTTCCTGTAAAAATAGAGTAAAGGGGATAAAAACATTCAAAACATTTTCTGTGACACTTGCAGGTTTTGCGTTTGCACCTTGTTTAAGCGTTACTACGGAAACACACACGTTGGTCGATTTTAGAGGGCCTCCTAAAGTAAGACACTGTTATTTGCTTAATGCATTTTATTGATTTTCTCCTGTATAGAAAAATACATATGAATAGAAGCAAAAATCACCGCGTAAATTAATTATTAGATTGCACAGAAATGCGTGTATCACATAGAAAAATGTTTGCATGTACCTAGACCTAGAGCAATGATTGCATCCTTAAAATTGCGTTCCAATGCTTCAACTTTAGTTGAGCAACGACGCAAAAGCGCCTTTTTGATAGTAATATGCTGTGAGCAATCCAAATGCAAAAGCAATAAGTTGAGATAGGTACGGAAAACTGTAGCCCCGTCGTTTCGAAACAAGAAAGTCGAGCAATTTCCTCTTCGTATCGGTGTATGGTGGATACCTGCACGATGCAAGTGTTTCCCCGATGATATTAAATGACTTGTATAGGCACGGTTTCTTGTGGGTGAACGTATCGAATGTGTACTTTCCATGGTACAAACCCATGCCGCTGTTGCCCACACCTCCGAATGGGAAGCCATCCACAGTAAAATGCAAGAGGGTATCATTAACTGACACACCACCACAGCTTGTCTTCTCCAAAAACTCCCATATGATCTTATCATTGCCAGCAAAAAGATACATGGCTAGAGGCTTTTCATGCTTGTTGATGTAGTTAATAGCTTCTCGATAGTTTTCAACGCGTACAATTGGTAGGACTGGGCCAAAGATCTCCTCATTCATGATCGGGTCAGAGGGCTTGACATTGTTGACGATAGTAGGTGAAATATACAAGTCCTTCGAATCCATTGTACCGCCATACACGACGCTACTGCTTTGAATCAAATGTGCCAACCGTTTGAATTGGCGTTCGTTGACAATGCGGCCCAAATCGTTAGATTGTTGGGCATCGGAGCCATAGAATGAGCGCAGTATCTCGGGGACATGTTCCAGGATGCGTTTCTCAACCTTTTCGCTGCACATCAAGTAATCTGGTGCAATGCACGTCTGACCTGCGTTGACAAACTTGCCCCACAGCAATCGCTTTGCTGCTATCTTCATGTCAGACGATTCGTCAATGTACACTGGACTCTTGCCCCCCAACTCCAAGACAACTGGCGTCAAGTATTTGTTGGCTGCCTTGTGCACGATCTGTCCAACGGTGCTGCTGCCCGTGTAGAAGATGAAGTCGAACTTCTCCTTGAGCAGCTCTGTCGTTTCTGGGACACCCCCGCATACGACCTTGAAGCACTCGCTGTCCAAGTACTTGGGTACGGTGCGATTGAGAAAGTCGGCGGTAGCAGGAGCGTGTTCAGAGGGCTTCATAATGACACAGTTGCCTGCTGCAATTGCACCAATTACCGGATTCAGGAGCAACTGCAACGGATAGTTCCAAGCGCCGATGACCAGCACCACGCCATACGGTTCGTGCAGAATGTAGAGGCTGTCCAGCCAGTTGGCAAACGCTTTGGAAGGACGTTCTGGTTGCGCCCAGGAATCAACCTTATCAATGAACTCCATAAGGTCATTTTGGATCATCTTCACCTCCATGAGGAGGGTTTCATATTTGCCTTTATGGAGGTCCTTCTGCAGCACCTCCAGGATCTCCTCAGTGTTCTCATCCAGCAATCTTTGAACAGCTCTCAGCTGCTCCTTGCGAAAGGCAATTGGCTTTGTCCTGCCAGACATAAAGGCATCTCGAGTTGCTTCCACCAGGTTATTCATGATGGCTAGAAGAGCTAAAAAATAATGGAATTAATAAAGCGATTAATGGAGGCGAAGTACGCTTGGGTGTCGCCTGAAATACATGTAGATAACATTGAAAGTTATCAATATGCAATGGATATGGTCTATGTCTGAAGTTCACCTTTTCAAGCTGTTTTTTTCCGTGAGATCCGCCTGCGATGTATATGAGCTGATTTCTAAATGCCACCGAACTCGTTCTTGCTGCTAGTAGCTAAAACCTCGCCAGAAATTAAACTGCAATCACTAAAACCAACTGGATCAAGATGACAGTCAGGAAATAGAGGCCTAATTAGTATGTTGAGAGCTCTCTTTGACAGCATGAAAGCCAAATAAAAACAAACTGAATACGCGGACACCACACATGGAACTGAAGAATTACCGGCCTGCTGATGCTTGGTCTCGTTCCTCTCTGCAATCTCCTGCTCGTTAAATAAATCGAGTGTAGCAGAAAACAACTCGTCGCTCCACACCGATCAAAATGCTCACTCGACACCTTTTGCGATACTCGTCCACTTCATATCCCCAAATTATTACCTCATCGCTGTTGTCGTCTACATGAACAGCGAACTGCTGTTTACGATTGCAGTTGCTACCTAATGATAGCTTGTTTGCGCATTAAAAATGAAACATTTAACACGTACGCATTGAAATGCACATAACGCATATAAAGTTGAAATACTGCGCATTATAACTGGGAACCATCAAATTGATAATGAGAAAATTTTATTGGGAGTTATTTTATTACAACATTATGGCAGGTCCAACATAAATTGTCAACTTCAAATGCGATTATTTAAGCATGTATTTTGGAATTGCATAAGTTAATTGGAATATTTACGGACAGGAAAAATATTACATCATTGCAGCAAGGACTTTCTAGCCATTAGAATCATCGTTAAGAAACGATTGATAGGCAATTGATTGCTTAGCATACTGATGTGTTTAATCGTGGATCATATGAATAATTAATTATTCGAGTGTCATCGCAATAAATTCCATAATATTTATGCATATATAAATGGAAGAAAAATGTGCATAGTAATGTTCAAGGTGTAGAAATTATTGCGCAGAAGCCAAGAAATGCATTTGCCGACCAAGATCTCAAAAAAGCATATGCAAAATAATATCAGCTTGGAATTTGTGCAAAATATAAGCACATGTGGTTTTACTTTAGGCAGCCAACTTTACGCATGAAAGCGTGTTAGGAAAACTACCAAATTCTCCGTGGTCGTAGCATTAAAGAAAAAACTACGAGTTGTAGTGCTTCTTTTTCAACATTGGTTTAAACAAATCGAACTCAGGTGTGCAATAGAGTTTTAGTAACACTTCCAAATACAATTTCGTTCATGCAATTTACTTACGTCCGCTATTTTAAGTTTGCGAAGATATACACGCTGCATACTACCTGGTGCACATCATCTGAGAGTGGAAGGCATAAGTAAATACCAATTAGACTGATTATTCAAAAGACAAAATGAAGTTGTTCATCAAAGTCCTGCGAGGCAATGGGTGCACCGTGGAAGTGAATGAGCAGACGACCATCAAGGAGATCAAGCAAATGATAGAAGTGGAGCTTAAGGTGCCAGTCGCACAGCAAACACTAGTCTACTTAGGCAAGACACTTTTAGATGAAAACAATGTGTCATTTTATAACAAGATACAGGATGGAGCCAAACTCCACTTGGTGATAAAGAAACCAGAATCATTGCAAGTTGTGCTTGAGAGATTCCTTCGAAAGCACTATGATGAAGAACAGACAAAGCGGATCTTGGATGAATTCATGAAGAACTTTCATTTGAAAGTGAGAAACCTCAGTTTGGATGACTTGGAACACATTGCTACATCTTACTTGAGTGATGAGGCAACTACATAGATAACAAATATAGTCTAAGGATGACACTAATAAATTTAATGTTTTATGTATAATTGAATAGAGTTTGTATAAATTCTGCATATTTATTCATGTAGTTGTTGCAATGCCTTTAAACTGTCTAGCTAGTAGGAAAATTTCTGCACTATCACTTCTGCTAGCATTTGGCTTCACAACCTTTACATTGTTATAAAATCTCTGCATATCCAGTTCCATTTTCTTTACTTCTGCACATTGCCAGAGTTTTATCAGAAGTGATGCATTGAGTGTGCTAACTGTAACTGCAAATGATAAAACAGAGTAACCCATTTCAACAATTTTCTCTGCATCAAGGCTTTTGATTCCTGTTGCATTTGGAGCCATGTCTGAGAGCACTACATCAACCTTTCTGGGGCCCAGAAGCTGCTTAAGTATGGCATGTGATTTAGTGAAGTCCTGATTTCCAAGAATATGAACTCCTTCAATAGGAGAGAACTGCAGTTTATCAATTGCTATTATAGTACTGTTTGGTCTTGTTCGCTGTGCTGTTACTTGGGACCATGAACCTGGGGCTGCTCCACAGTCTACAACAACTTGACTAGGTGCTAGGATTTTAAAGCGATCGTCAATTTCAATCAGTTTAAAGGCACTGCGACATCTGAAATGTAAAACAAGTGAGTTAAAAGGAATTTCTTTGAGAGTGGAAACATACCTGTAATTAAGAGCATGTGCCTTTTCAACATAAGGATCTGTAAGTTGCCTTTGTATCCATTCCTGAGAGCTTTTCTTCCTACCCTTCAAGTTTGTGGCTTGTATCTTCTTGAGATTTACCGTGCTTGTTGTAATATATCGTTTAAACAATGTAAACATTTTATAGAACTAACATTTGTTAGGTTACACAGATAGTGGGAGTAAGATATTAAAGCCCAAAAAGGTGTGTATCAGTTTTATTAATAAGCAAATATCTAATAAGATTGTTTTCAGGTTTATCTACATGGATTGAATTGTGATGGTTAAATGTAGGGATCAGGGTTGAGATAATATGAAGGAAATATGGTTCATCAGACCCTGGCTACATGCACAAACACTCTATAAGGAGCTGATATCAGTACTGTTAATGTTTGAATAAAATCTTTAATCATCATATAATGTAACAGAATCATAGTTACCAAAGTTGGATAAGCATGCTCTTGATTTGATGAATGTTTGGCCAAGTTAATGCCAAACCCCCCTATTGGAAAACAATTAATGATAAAAAACTAGCATCAGAGTGTGCCATGGAATAACTTGTTTTCCATAAACAATTTATTTGTAGCTAAACATAAAATTTGAATCATAGTGAAAATCAAGCTGCATATGGGTGTTTTTGTTTTGGGTTGTTTCCATTAAAAACTGACGGTCCTTGCTTGCCAGTACCGAAAACGCGAGAAATCATTTTTCGAGCAAATTTCCACGAAAGTAAAATGAAATTGTACATTAACTACATGCAGCGCGAGGACGGGTGCGTAATCGAGGCCACCGAGCAGACCACGATTTTGGAGCTGAAGAAGAAAATTGAGGCGCAGCTTAACGTGGCTGCCATGCAGCAGACGCTTATGCACATGGGCAAACCGTTGCTCGATAACCAGAATCTGGAGTATTATGGCAACATTCAGGACGGTGCCAAGCTGAATTTGGTGACTAAAAAGGCCGAGACGCTGCAGATCGTTCTCGACCGGTTCCTGCGAAGGCATTACGATGAGGAGCAGGCGAAACAGATACTGGATGAATGCATGAGAGACTTCCATAATAAGATTGGGAATATCCGCCTGAACGACATTGAGGAAGTAGAAACGCCTGAGTTGAAAGATGAGGCTCGCAGCTAAGCGTCACTGTCAATGAATCTATAAATTTGATGTTGTAGAATGTGAATCATTGTGTAAACGTTGCTACCCATGTATTTGCTTCAATATTTTTTGAGTTAATAAAATTTGAGTTGAACTGCTTGTACATTTCTAGAGGGAGAGAGAGAGTGACAGCAGAAATTAAGTTTAAAGAAAAATTGTAAATAAAGTTTATACAGCTCGGTGACCGAAATCTATTCTTAGAAATCGCTAAAGTTTGCAAAGCTATTGAATGGATGTGAGTGATTGAAAGGCAATTTATTTTGTGGAATAAGAATGGTTATAGTATAAATCGCTATCTAAAATTATAGGGAGTGAAACGTGCTGGTATGTAATGCTCGGAATGAAACGCTCTTTCGGATAAATTCGGTCCAGAGAGATTATTATCTATCAGTAGCATTCAGGGCTAAACGTATGAAACAATTGATTATTTCATTTTTACATAGTTAGGTGCCACCCGCCACCCCCCGTCATTTTACAACTTTTCCACTCACAATATGTTAAGCATCTTAGTGTTATTAGTTTATATTCCAAATTTGGTGGAAATCGGCCGAGCCGTTTGCGAGTAAATCGCGTTTGAACTAAGAAAAATTAATTCTTCATATTTATAAACATTAATAATTTATGAATAAATTAATTCCCGATATTGCAAATCGCTAAATATGTCCATGAATATATTATAAACAATCCCTGAAAATTTGAAAGCATTTGGATCATTCGTTTCGGAGATATTGATGAAAATGTGAAAAGAGAACTGGTTCGTTTCGAATGATCTATGATTCACAGCTGCAGGTGCATTCACTGAGTGCATGCATCGTAGAAAGTGCTGACTAAGGACGATCTACACCACTAACGAACATACAATGCAACACAACAATGGACTTCAAATAGAATAGAAGCAAACAAAAGACGGAATGCGAGGAATCCAGCTGAAGAATAGAAAAGATACAGTAACGAGTAAACAGTTGCATAATGGACACAATAGAAATTAGAATGCGAGGAATGCAAACAAGAAATCAACTGACACATTAAATTTGATACATTGTAACGTATTATGTAACAGGTGCATTTTCACTTTTCAATGTAAATCCCCATAAGAAATGTTTTTCATATAACTCAAGAACTATTTAACCGATTTTGATGATTAAAAAACCATTTTAAAGAGCATGATTTAAACTTTTACGTAAACACTCTGTTTTTGCATGGTAATTATAAAAACAAATTGCATTTCGTATAAACACGTCGACGTTTTTCGGTTTTCACTTCTATCGTGTGATCTTAAGCACACACCGTGCATTTTTTGTTTTTTTTTTGCAAGTTGCGGAAAATATACCAAAATTCTCCTAGGAACAGTCCCAATTAAAAAACCATCGTCCTGGTAAGGGCGCGTTCAGACTGGCAGTCAGCGCCGGCGTTTTTCTACCGCAGACAGCCATTTTGGCTGTGAACGTCCATTCGGAACGTCCATTCCGGACATTCTCATTGCAGCTTAGGTAAAGGTAGTTTTGGGTGGCTTTATTTATTACTCAAGGGCTATCGATTTTCCTCGTTGAGCTGTGATGTCGGATGTTCATGTTGCCGGTATATGTCTTCTGTGACGCGACAAAATTGGTGAGTGGTGCTGTAAATCCTTAATTTGAAACATTCATTCCTTTGTTTAATTTGTAACCGATCAATTGGATTATACAGGATTATATAGTTTAAGACAAAAACTGTGGAATTTTCCTTCTTTGATATATATCATCGAATGTTGCAAAAAATACTTGCGATAACACGTCAATTGCCAAAGCACTGCAAGTGATGTAGTCTGTCTTTCTATCGTATTTACTCCTTGAGTTTCGAAAACTTTATATCTGGTAGACGAAAAAGCCATTACCATTTTTGTCCAGTCTTGTGTTTAAAAATCGACAATTTAGTTAATGTTTCTTAACAATTATTAACGGAATCAAAATCTCTTTTGTCTGTATTTATTCCCGTTTTTACGAGCGATATTGAATTTTAATGAATTTTTAAGACTGGTTTTGTATATGTATATGTTTTGTATATGCCAAAAAAACTGTGACTGAATGTTAAAAAGCTTATTTATTACTTGCAAATTGGACAATAATAATAATATATGTAACAAGCAAGTTAAAAAGGGTTAAAAGTGACGAAACATCAAAGTCGAAGAGGCCAATAGCGCTAAAAGTTGGTGTATAATCAATTGACAGATCTCTACTATGTGTTAATATGGTAAACCAATTTTTATCATGGAATTTGGAAATTAAGCCTTTGCTAATAATTCCATTCAAAATTTCTGTAGTCTTCTTCCCTTCTGTCTTAATTTGGCTGCAAATTACAACCAATGTTATCCAAAAAACCTGCAACAATATCAATGTAGGTTGAATATTAAATTACTCAAATCTTGAAGTTTACAAATCGTTGGAACTGGATCAAAAACCATTTTAATGCATAATTACCAGGCATTGAAAATGCTACAAGATCATAGATATTTGCCAAATTGTAAACAAGTATAGCAAATGTTAACGTGAAGAAGTAAAAACTGAACAATTTATTAGAAGCAACATTTACTATTCGAAGAAGCTCCAATAATTTCAAGTGAGTACTATGTATTTTAATTTTATTGTTGGTCTCAATAACGCATTGTAACGTCTGTGATAGTGATGATGGTTCGAACCTGGTTAGCAAAATTTCATTAAAGTTTCGTTGAAATTTTTTAGATGTATGAAGAAAGTGGTAAACTATCATTAAATTGCAAAGTTGTGTATAGGTAATTGTACCCTCCCAAAGTAAAAACATCAAATTACTGTTCAGGCGAGTAAATCCAAGAGTTCCGAATATTATTGCCAATGAAACTAGCACAAGATTAAACAAATAGAATTTAATTTTCATGCAAGTGGCCTCTTTCTTTTTGGGAACGCTGTTTTCTTTCTGTATCGACAAATTTTCCAATAGGTGTGCAATAGTTTCCAATGCTTTCAGCATCGATTTATAATGTTTTAAGTTTCTATTAAATTTCCAGACGACACTTGATGTATACAATGATACAAATATAAGTCCACCAAGAAGAAGAACATAGTAAGTTTTCTTTGGTCCAGTCGAATTCATAATTTGTATAATTACAAGAAAATAACGTCTTCCAAAATATGCATTGATATTCATTAGATGTATGAGAAATATGAGTTTGTTTATTCTTTGATGAGAATTATTTTTCGGAGGAGCGATACGCAAAAATTGTGGCAAACGTAAAAAATAACTACTATCCATGTTTTATTCTATGACGTTTTCGGGCTAAAGGATGCGGATATTGTGATATAATGTGGCCTACAAATATATTGGCCATATAAAATGAGTTTCTTGATACGTCTATGAATATTTTATCAAATTTTAGGGTTATACACCACAATCGTACTAATAAGAAAATAAGTATAGGGTTAGATCTGAGTTTTAAAAATATCAGTCTTTGAATCTGATTCTGTATAGATAGCGTTTGATCGAACTTTTTTAGAAACATTAAAATTTAAACTCCTCATGTTCAAATGAATTGTTATTCAAAATTATATTAACTCAATTCAAAATCAATTTCTGATCTTTTTATTACAATGAGAAATAGTTTTTCACTATATTGTATTGAATAAATCTGCATTGTATGGCTTATACGGGGTAGCAGATCGATCAATGCTGCGACGAAAATTCATTTGTTACGCAGATAACCGGATTTTGAAACATTCGATGGCTGTAATATGATTTTAATGACATTCGAAATATGGTAAATAAATAATTCGAGCCATTATGATTCAGAATTATTCAAACGATTTGGAAATGCTCTCAATTTTTGGATCTTGTAAATGTTCTGATAATAATAACTGCTATGGTTAACTACAAATAAACGTTTTCAAGTAAGACAATTACATTAAAATGGTAATATTTTCAAAGAGAAACTTAATACCTGGAAAGATATACAACTGTGAAAGAAACATATCTCTTATGAAATTCATCTTAGCAAATAAAAGGCTTTTTACATTCCATATAAATTAGCTTACCATTGGGATTTGGATTAGAAGAAATCAACTAAGCACTAAATTTACAATATTTCATACTGCTCATTTCCCTTAATTGGAGCATACTCCAAGACATCAGATTACATATTGAAATTTTGAATGGAACTATTGCAAACTATTTCGTGAAACGTGCGGGAAACATCAGCTACATTTTACGTTACAGTCTTTTACAGTTTGTTTTTTGAGATTTGAGGATACGACTTCGTTATGGAGTTATAAGACGTTTGTTTATTCACTGCAATCCCGAGAAAAACAGAATCCAAGAACCTTGAACTAGCTAAATTATTTACTGATGTATATAAAAACCTAATGGTTGCATTCTATCAACAATTTGTCAACATCATAGAAGTAAAAAGAAAACTGTCACATAGAGAGTGAATGAATGTTACCAGGTTTCCATACTCTGAGTTTTTTCTATAGTTATTACTTTCGTTTTGTTGACATTTATCAGGGGACCTACTTTTTTGTCCTCTTTAGTTTTCGGGATTTGAAGATTTGGGATACTTTTTTCCTAACAGTTCTTTTGGTGTCGATTCTTGTCATTATCTTTGCCTATCCTTCATTCTAAATTCTCCTGTTTTTCCTTTCCTATATATGATCGTGGTTTCAGTTCCATTCAAGAAAATGGGAAGAAAAATATGATTACTCGATAATCGAAAATCAACCGAAAAGTTCAGATGCATTGAAATGGAAGAATAACATGTCCTTTTGTGGGTTCATAGAGATTCGTAGAGGCGCAGCAAAAATTTTTAATAGATTGGTTGAAATAAGAGTGAGTGCTTCCATTCCGTAAGAAGTTATCGATGTGATATCGATGTGCATCCGAATAGGAAATCATCAAATTTGTAACAGACAGAAGGTGAAGTAATGCATAGGTACATGATGTAGTTATGTTAGAAAAAGCTTTTCTTTTTTCTTTAAGGTTCAGTTTGAAAGTATTAAAAATCAATCAAGTAAAACGAAAGTAAATTAATGACACAATGTATAAATGTAAAAATGTATAAAAACATGTTTTTATTGTTTTTACCTTTCGTTAATGCAGTTTAGTGGCATTTCTTATGAAACAAAATATAACCCTCAGAGAATCGATTACATATTGTACAATTTGTTTTCTTTTGAAAACATGGATAATTTGTTCGTAATAACGGCTCAAATTATGGGAATTGTACCAACGAAATACCACATAAAATACCGAATATTTTCATATTTGCAATGTTTTCTCTTAAGTGTACTATGGTCTTATGAAGCATACTACATGTTCTCGGCAATGTCACAAACGTTTCCGATGATTCTCATGATAATAGGCAATTCTGGTGTAATATTGTGGGCTGCATTAATGATAAACCTTGTAGTGCAAGTCAACATTCTCGAATTCAGTTGCTTTCAACAGTTTATGAATAACCTAGCAAAGCTTGATAATATATATAAATCACATAAAATATATCGAAAGAAGAAACATATCCCGATTAAATATTTCATTGCAAATCTAACGATCCATTCATACAGTGCATCTAACATGCAATTAAATGGGATTCACATTCCTGAAATACTTTTCTCACTACAGTTGTATTACTACATGCTGTTGAATTGCTTGAGTTGGACATTACTTGAAGACATTAAATTGCGATTGGAGATCTTAAATGAACGAATAACTCTGTGCAAAAAACCATCTGAAAGTATTCAAATAATTCGTTTTAAGGAAGAGGTACGTTTCTGGTCTGAAGCTCATAATCTTATAGCTACCTGCGTTAATTGTTATAATAAAGTGTTTGGAATTCACGTCCTCTTCGGATTTATCACAACGGTTTTGTATCTTTTGGGTCTGCTGTCAATATACCTCGAATTTGGATTTAATATGAGACAGGATAATATTAATGCTATTATTATGTGCATTTTCCCAGCAGTATAATTAATTTAACTTAATTTTTACTTAAACTAAAGATCACATTTTAGTTACAACTGGTTTTCATTATCAAAAAATGCCAGGATATTAAAACTGAAGGCGAGATGGTGGTTGCCCTTGGCTATGAAATATTACCAGAAGTGATAAATGGTGAATACTTAAATATTTTGATGGCATTTCTTGAAGCAGCCAAAGCCCAATATACAAGAATATCAGCGGCTGGGTTTTTCCTATCTGATTATTCCGTTCTCTTCTTGTTGCTACAGTTGATTACTACCTACATCGTTGTTGTAGTACAATTTAAAAATGCTGAAGCTGGATATTAATGCTTTAAGTCGATAGGACGGATGTTATATTTGCTATTTATATTATTTAAAAATGCAGTTTCTCAAAGCTTTAATTTGGATATGTGTGTTTCAATTAATCGCATAAGTAAATGTTCGTTTTCAGTTAAATAAATGAAATTTATCGGTAACATTTGTGCAACTGTAATAAAAATAACAGTTATGTCCATAAAAAATGGGGTAAAGTTAAATTAGAAGAACTGGGCGATCAAAGATCCATTTTTTAATCTAAAAATGTGTTAACCTAGTCTCTACTGGGTGAATAGAAACTTCAAGTATTATCATTGCAAAATACCTGAATACGCGAAAATACTTGAAGTATTTTTATTAGGACTTTGAGTAAAAATTCAGTATTGAGTATTCCCTCCTGCCCGCCTCCAGCCATCCACTTCAGCCCAAATTGACAACTAGAGATCAAAATTAATGCGTACAGATAAATAGCGTAAGGATTGGTTGCCTATAGTATTCAATAAAGCACTCATCAAAAGCCGTTACATTTATTCGAGAAGCACATCAATATAAGCAATAACTGGAATAAAAAATATAATTCGAACTAATATAAATTTATAATATTTTTGTCATTTATTTTATTTTCTGTCGGTGCATTTGCATATTACCTGAAGAAATAATTCGATTGAATATTTCATATTTATACGTTCTAGAAAGTAGAGAAATTATTTTTAAACATATCAAAATGGATTTTATCTTACTGAAGCATATAATGTTGCATTTCCTATGCTTGTTTTTAGTGACAAAAATTGAATATTTTTCACTTGTCAAATCAGTGACGTACATTTTTCTACAAGTGGAAAAATGAATACCTTTTTTTCTACAAGTGGGTAAAATGAATGACATCTTACAAAATAAAGTGCTATTGTTACTAATTGTAAGATATCAAGATTTTAAGGTTTGGCAAACATAATCATAATGTGCCAGCTCAAACGAAATTCTGACGATTTAATTGTGACATTCGAAATGTCATATCAAAAATTGTGGAAGTAATTTTGGGTTTTATTGCTTCTTGGAACATTGTATCAAATTTTCTCCAGTAAGATAAAATGTCGAATATTACTCGTGTGCGACATGCCATAATAAACTCGTGAAATTTGTGTATCACTCGTGCTATCGCACTCGTGATTCAAATCTTTCACTCATTCATAATTTTCCATTTCTCACACTTATAATATAATTTACTATTAAAAGGAAACAACAATAA
>JARJDZ010005306.1:0-10089 GCA_030264555.1 Aleochara sp. GC000083 | reverse complement strand
TTTCAGGGAATTTCAGGGAATATTAGGGAATTTCAGGAAATTTCAGGGAGTTTCGGGAAATTTCAGACAATTTCAGGAAATTTCAGGAAGTTTCAAAAAATTTCAGGAAATTTCAGGAAATTTCAGGAAATTTTAGGGAGTTTCAGGGAATTTCAGGGAGTTTTGCGAAATTTCAGGCAATTTCAGGAAACTTCAGGAAGTTTCAAAAAATTTCAGGAAATTTCAGGAAGTTTCAGGAAATTTCAGGAAATTTTAGGGAGTTACAGGGAATTTCAGGGAGTTTCGGGAAATTTCAGGCAATTTCAGGAAACTTCAGGAAGTTTCAGGAAATTTCAGGAAATTTTAGGGAGTTTCAGGGAATTTCAGAAAATTTCAGGGAATTTCAGGAAATTTCAGGGAACTCCTTTTTTAACGGAATTCCTTATCAGTATCTGTCAGGTCCACTTGTTTATTTTAATAATTTTTTAACATTTATCTTAATGAAAAATTTTAATTGTACTAACAACTGATCAACTAAATCTACGTAGGTGGAAATTATTAAAGAACAAAATCATCTTTAATTGTATTCAATGATAATCCACATTTATTTCTGTTTACTACATCTTGTTTGAAATTTATAAATCATTTGTTTACTAACTACTAGGTAGTTTTAACTAATAAGACTTATTTTCCTTGGAAATTTTCCACGATAGAAATCTAATAATATTATTTCTCATACTAATGCATCATTAATAATAGACAACAATGAACATTCCTTCAATAGCATTCCAATACATATACCTATATGTATCATAAGGCAGAGTAAACAATTAACATTTATTAACGATTCAAACACATTAGGTTCGTAGAGGACTGGGAAATTGGTTGGCCAATATTATCCGGTTAGAACAACATATTACGTTTGTTGTTCGACGACTTTGACTGGTTGACTCAGTTGAAATGGTTGCTTTGCTAAGTTCTAGGACATTCTAGGTCCTAGGTGAGCACTAACACTAACATTCAATCCATGTAGTGAACAAGTAGCAGAAACACCGAGTGTATGACGGTAATAATAAACAAATAGTGAGTAATCGTGTTGACTGAAAAAATATTATTGCTGCATGCGCTCGACGTGTGCACACATACGTCTGAAACTGGCACAAATTTATTGAACTAATTAATTAAAGGACTAACACTATTGGATTATTTACGTGCTTACTTCACTTGCAGAGGACTTCATTTGTCAAAAATAAATCGTCATAATGCACAGTCGCTTCAGCAAAGCGAATGAAATTAATTAAAATCTCTGTCTGATGTTGCTCTTATTAAGCTAAATATTAATGCAATAAATTGTGACATTCTGCTAATTTTGGGAACAAACGGGAACTGAACTATTCATGGATCATGAAGTTTCTCAATGGCGAATCAATCGATTGCAGGATACGTTTGATACACGTGGCATTTGATGTTTCGCCTACGACCACATCGATTTCAGATGTCATTTACTTGCTCAATGTGTGCGTATTTAATGTGGAATGAATGAGGATGACTAAATATACCCAAACAGTTAGAGAATGTCAGAGTTCATTCGTTGTATTCGCTTGCTGTATGTTAGAGATTCAATTAGAAAATGAATCGAAGAAAACCGCTAAAATCAAATGCCATTTTCAACTCGTACTAATTCATTAATCTCGTTATTAATTAATTCATGTAATTCTGCAGGAAGGAAGAGGAATTGTATTTTAAAACTTCACGTCTGAAGATAAACGTCACGTGTCTCTGTCGCTCAATTAGCAAATTAGTAATTGAGTAATTTCCATGGGAATTATCCAATAGTTATCTCAAATTAAATTACAACTTAGTTATGCAAAGCATCCAATATTGATAGGATTTTAAAGGATAAACAAATTCTATTATGGGTTGATAACAAATATAAACAAGATATTGATTTGTGTAAATGTTTATTTGTAATTCCCCAATCTAATTTCATTTCCATTTCGCATGGCATTTATTCAACTTGTTTGTTGTATTTAGTGCTAGCACCTACTGCTAGCGATAGTCCACAACGAGCAACTAGTGTTAGGTGTCAACAGGTAAGGTATTTACATAACTATTATTAGATATGCTAATGACTAAGGAATTCAATGACGATTTCTAATGGAAATTTGTGTTTAGGTCTAAACATTTTCCGTATGCATAAGGAAACAAAAGCAATCTTCGAGATTTTCTCGCATCTAAAATGTATTAGACTAGAAGCTTTGAATCCAGAATTTAATAAACATGCAAATACAGCTTAATATTCATAACTATGCAATCCATCCCAACCCCTTATCTCTATGTGATATTCGCGTCTGATTTACCTGCATCTGAGCGAATTTTGCATTTAAAATCAATGAACAATTGTAATTATTTGCGCTCTACAAGTGGCCAATTCTGCGCAATGTACACACACGTGAATAATTGTTGTAATTAAATTTGCATTTAAAAAAACTTATTGCCTTCTGGTGTAAACGTATGCGAATTTATTAATAAACATGTGCGTAACATTAAAACTGCGTTTAATTAACGGTTGCTGTTCGTGTTTGGCTCGTTGGCTTCGCTTTTTCCTGCTTCTTGAATTGCATTGATGGAACTATGGCGAAAACCTTGGTCTGAATTACTCATTTGGAACAATTAAAAATGTGCAGTTATTAATTCACACGTTTAGTTATGACATAATTTTTTTATTTACGAGTTATGTGTACGATTTTAAAAGATGCATCTATCTATTTAAAATTTGATTCTAAAAATATTAATAAATGAAGACATCATAAAAAAGATTAAATGAATACATATCAGTTAAAATATTCCCAGTCTTTATCTTTTTTGCGTTAGTATCCTATGAATAATAATTATCATTATTTGCCATAGAATAGAAATGTGAGAAATCTCTTGTTCAACATCACCAACCAACGAGTCTAACAGTAAATAAATTACACATTACTTCCGGTATTTTTTATAACTCAAAATCTGCTGGTACTTCATCTTCCCATGAATATATTTCTCGAGGCGTTCGCTTACATAACGAGCGCTAGTTAGTGCCACAAAATTATGAAAATGAGAAATTAGGAAAAGTTAGATCTCCTTGAGGACACAGATCTGAAAATCAGAGAATTTCAAATTGTTTTCTCGATGATCATTTGAGACTAAGCTCGCTTTGATAAAGCAATCGGGGCGGAATTTAGTGGGTACGAATTAAGAATTAGCATCAAGTGGGATTATGAGCTTACGAGAGAAGTTGTACAACTTTAGAAAGATTTGGCTTGTGGCAGCTGTACTGGGTTTTGGAAGTGCTTGTTGGAAGTCCTGTTAGTTGATTGCGTAACACCTTCTTGAGCCGTCTCACTTCGGCAACATGTTCACTTCCTAACTTACTACACTAATACAGTAAGTATTAAGTCTACGAATGTACGCAATCTGCGAAGAGTTATTTCTATGCGGATATTAATGCGGGTCCAAAATAAAAATTACTTTTTGGCACGTGGACAAACAGTATGTGGGAAATTGTATTTGACATATCGTACACGTTTTCCTAATGCGTAATTTCTAATAGTTACGAATTTAAATTTATATTCCATTCTTTTAGTGTCTTCCCATAGTTGTCATGGTAATTGACTAAAAATACCTCTTTATGACCTCCAATCTCGTGAATTAAGTCACATTTGTTCTCGATCCAATTTTAGTTTATTTTTCTTCTTGGAAAGTCGATTTATATTGTATTATTTTAAATGTAAAAATAACTTCAAATCATTTGCACACTTGTTCTATATTTTTATATTTTTTTAACTAACAATTTGTTGAGAACAAAAAATTAAAATATCAAAAACTAATTTGGTTATTGAATTTTTTCACGATAAGTCTTTATGGGTAGAATTTTTTTGAATTGCCATAATCGAACCCTTATTAGATACCTATCAAGTTGTTGAAAACTTTGAAACATGTTTATCGAAGTACTAAAAAAACTTTGTAGAGGACAAATGCATTTTTAATGCGTCCATCGTCGCAGGAACCCATCGAATGTTGTATGAAACTATGAGTGACCTAAATTATAGACTAAAAAACGAAGAAGTAGAGGAAGGAGTCGGAAGAGTGGTCGTCGACATCCGAGCACATTTAAAACGCTCACCGTCAAGAAATTCAAGGCTACCAGTTACTAAGTACAGTACAATTCTAACAGTACTTTCTCCATTTTCTGGCTGTGCCTTATTAATACCCAAAAACAAGAAAAAAGTTGAAAACAACTAGAAAATATTCGTGCTGGGTTTATTATGTCCACTGATGTTGTTCGTAGCATAATCAATGACTTCCACACATGCAGTACCAAAGCCATTAAAAATCGTTGACCTTGGAAACAATACTGCAACGATTATGACGTTGACGATTGAATTTTGATATGAAACCGAATCCACCTGACACACGATACCCATAAGTACATAGGACGTGTGTAAATTGCAAAATTGTTTGCTTTTGTTTCTGCCATGGTTCGGCATGGCGTACGATGGCGTGACAAGATCCGTGGATGGGTTTGGTATGGATGGACGCGATGAGCAACTGGTTTGGTGTGCGCGAAGTAGTAGAGTCGCGAGGTGCGGACCTAGTTCGTGGACGTCGGACGCGACGAGCACTCATTCTCCACGTTCGCGTTCACGTTCACGTTCAGTTTTACGCGCTTCGCTTCACTTTGTTGTTGTTACCATACAACCCATCATCCAGCGTGCAGTCGGCACCAAGTACCTAGTGCGCATCGTGGACTTAAGTACTCGAAACCACCTGTGGAAGCTCCCCATCCACTTCCGGCTGGATACTATCGAATCCGGTACCAGAGTGATAAACGAATGTGCTCAGTTGGATTATTGAAAATTTTGAAAATTTTTTGAAAGAGTGTGGGTAAAAACAAAATAAAAGTCAAGTTTGCGCTGTTGCCGCACATTCATTCGGCCTTACCTTACTTAATTCTAGTACTCGTTTCTCCTCCTCCGAGCCAAGCATCGACTTCTTCGGCATTCGCATTGTGCATATAGCGTTAAACAACCTCTCTCTGCGACGTTCGCGGCGGACGCGAGTTGAATGTGCGTTCGCGCTGCCATGGGCTGGTCGTGTGTGAACAAACTGAATGTGACTTGAGCAACTTTTGGGCGCGTCTCAACCTCAACGTCCGCTCGCATCCGTTCGTTCGTTCGTTTGCACAATCATCGAGACGCATTTCGCGAATCGCCACCGAGGGCAGTTTGTTGACGGTTGATATTGTTCGACGTTATCATCGGCTGGGAAAGTTCGGTGCATTCGTTGGGTGGCACGTGCCGCAATCGAATTTCCCGCAACAACCACTACGTGCTCTAGTTATTGATTTTTACGACTTCCAGTCGCGTTTCCCAGTGTTTTCCTTCTTGACTCAGTCGGCCACCCCGCGCACGCCGACTATAAATACGAATGCTTTAATAACACAGTGACACGCATTCGGGATACACCTGACCTTATACGCGCCAAGAAGGAGTCAGCTTCGCCAGAGGGGCGGCAGAAATTGTTGTGTGTGCCGATGGAATTTGCGGCGTCGTGTTCCAGGGGATTTGGCGCACATAGTGCGGAATGTTCGCGGGGGGTGTGATGGTGGTTTTCAACATCAGGTGTCTGCGAGTATGATGTGTTGTTGTTGCGGTGGCGATGGCAGAAAGCAACAACAAGCCGCTGTATTCGACATGCGTCGCTGTTCTGGGATTCGTCTGCTTTGTTGTTGGCGCCACGGCCGTGGGATTACCACTATGGGGATACTTTGATAGTGGTAAGTGTTGTCTTCATCAAATATTTATGAATTCTTCCAAGGGCGAAAATTATTAGTTTCTTCAAGATATTCTGGTATAATGCAATATACCGTTGGATAGGAAATTTAAAGAGCTGCAACATGATACTAAATTCAAATTGATTGGATTATTTCTATAGATGATATAAACGAAAGTATATGACAATGACCACAACCTATTCGAATTTTTATCTTCAACTTTAACTGAACAAAAGTAATGGTTACCAGATGGTAACCAGACTTTCAAGTACATTTTTTGTTAAACTACTTAATACACAATTACATGAAACTATTTTTACATCTATACCTATATTATTTTTATTTCTATGAGCCAAAATGTCACGTACCAATTGTGAAGTGTTCAAAATCTGTGATTTTTACATGCAATTTTCATGCTTAGAAAAGTCAAGGTTACTTAAACATAATTGTTTGATTTAATACATAAATTAATAAGAAATTTAATTATCTTTAAATTAGTTTTAATCCCAAATTGATAGCAATAATAATATATAAGTTAGAAGTGATTTCTTAAGGCAATGATTCAAAAGAATAAAAAAAAGTAACAAAAGTTAATTATCAAATTTAAGTCAGAGGATTGAATACTTAATGAGTGGTAACTTACCTAAGTTATAGACTACCTAATAAGAAATTTAATGATATTTTTAATGAGACTAAGTTCAAGTTAATCAGGGAATTAGTTCTTGAGATATTAGTACAAATATCAAATAGATATTTTTCTGTAGTAGAATACTTAAAAAACAGAGAGTAATGTTTATGACGAATGAATCCTTTTTAACAATGGTAACCGAATTGATCAATAGTGCATTGAAAAGGTAATTTTATTAACTTTAAAATACAACTAAGTTTAAGTTTTTGCATTAGTAATGTTTTAAGATATTAATTGAAAATCTTGGTGACTACTGAAAAAAAATAATTTTTTTGACAGCAATCTATCAAGTTTAAATTGCCAGATATTATACTTACCTTAATGATAGTTTATTATCTAATGAATCATCTGAAAGATTTAATCTTCTCGAAATTAATGTTTATAAATATTAATTTCAACTACTTGTTGCAAATAAAATTGATAAAAAATTAGTTCTTTTGAACGTTCATGTTTGAATGCAATCATTTGTCTAGATAAAAATAATTAAAATAATTTAATTGGATATATTAAAAAATAATCTCTTAATAAAGCTATTGAATTGTTGTTGAGAAGTATGTAAAAATGTGAGAGAACAAAGAGTAACTTATTATAATCTCTAATTCCCTCAGAGTCCATAGACCTACATCACAATTTGGCGAAGTTTTAATCGCATCTCGGGTACTTTTCACGTGATATCATTGTTTCGAAGTCGTGTAGGTGTTTAGGTCATTGTTTGATTGGACTTACGGTCGAATTTACTCCCATGTGAACGAAGCAGATTTACTTACCATCACCCACCAAGTCACATTTTCCGTTTGAGCGTTCCTATCGCATGACCCAGTTCAGCAAACGCGCGTGCACCGCTCAATATCGATTATTTCCATTCGATACGTCTCTTCATGGATCCATCTCTCCATTTATTAAACATATAATTTCGCACTTACAAGCCATCGCAGTGATCGTTGGTAAAAGTTGGCGATATGAGTACGACCATCCCACGAGGGATGTAATCGACGATTATGTAGCTTGTCGTACGTAATGTAACTATAAAATTGTTTATCATATAAACAGACGCACATGTGATGTGTGGGAGCAACGACGCATCATCGAAAAGATGTGCGACGACTCCATTAAGTCTTGCGCGGAAAATCCTATAATGTTTAATGTCGTGTGAAAATGCCATAAATTCGAGCAAGTGAGCAAATATGCGACGAGCAAACTGTTGGATGTTTTTTTTTCTTTGTTGCCTACGACAAAAGCTGTTCGGTAGATCTAGCGAGAAACGTAAATACGTTTTAAATTTCGTGGTAAATCTGCTCAGAAACGTAAAACTTCAAATGGCTCAATTTTAAGCCAAGGAACGGAAGGAACGATGTCGAATTAGGTCATGGTCGGGATAAAATTTTAAAAGGCTTGTAGAATTTTATTAGTTTTAAGTATTTGTTAAAAGTATAGACTTGAAAGATCCAAAAGTAAATTTTTATCGATGTATTTGATAAAAAGTGAAGGAGTAAAATCTATTGAGTTTGAGAATTCAAGCCACGTACCAACTTTTCTGGGATATTCCCATGAGACAGTAAATTGCGTTAAACTGACAACATGGAAACGATCTCAACAAATTATTTATTAAGTTATCCCAAATTACATAAACAAGATACCTTTCTCAACTTCAACATAGAGAATATTTAAGTCATTTAATTTTGAACGAAATCTATGTAATAAGTTGAAATAACAATTATTGAAGTGTTTTGCATAATCTGCAGTACCAACATTTTTATTTATTGCCAATTCAAAGCTGACTAATGCTAAATATCGTGTAGTTGTTGCATGATGTTGCATGAAATGCATGTGGAACATGTTACGAAATAAAATTGCAACACAAAATTTGCAGTCATTCCATCTTCTATCTCACAATCAGCTAGCAACAGCACCTTAATGAGAAAATTGCGTTTATTAGTAGATATCTAATTATCCAGGAATAATTCGTGTTTATTCGATGCCAAAATAAGTTCCTAGCTAATAATGAACCCAATTGAAAATGTCGTTACCAGGCGCACTAAATAAACAGTTATTTCAATCACCCAAATGCTATGATAAATCAGTGCTTCTGTTTGCACTGCATCATTCATGTGAAACCAGGCATCGAGTTCGTGAGTTGATGCGGCACTCATTAATCCCAAATCCATCGAAAACCGGAAACTATCGACCTCCTCAATTCGAACCTGCAGCACAAACGTCACGTGGAAACAAGCGATTCTAAATGAATGAGAGCTTAGTGAATGAAAACGGAACAAAAGACCGCGAGTGGAAGAGAGCGTACATAAAATCGCAATGCAATGATGAATGATGGTGATGATGATGGCCGCGACTGGTGGGGCTTGAATTCGTTTTTGGTATTTAGCATAGGTACGGCTATTATGCGGAATTTTATTGTTGCTACGGCAGCGAAGCTTTCAAGCGTTCCAAGTTTTGCGTAATAAAAGGGCTTTCGGTCACGTTCCGTTTAGCACCATCGCAAGCGTCCATCATGCAAGAAGTGAGCGACAAAACGTGCGACAGATGTGTGTACTCAAATTCGAATGAAATTCAAATTAACCTCATTGTTTTCTTTTATTATCATCGTTTAGGTCTGCTTAGTTTCTCCCCTCGCGCCGAGAATTTTTAATTAAACTTGTTTCAATGGGGAATTTTCTGCGCTTAACTCGGCTGAATCACAATTTTTTGCGCTTCACTCCTGTAATTTTCGAGGCTAAACATATTGAGTCGTCGCATCGGATGAAACTCTACGGGGAAATTTATTCATAAGGAAAGTTTTCCGGCACAGACTTTCCCAGTCAACTTCCATCTGCTTATCAGGCTGGATGTTTTTGCCGCCCACGCAAAAGAGCAGTCATCAACAACACCCGAAACACATCGGGAGAGCTTGTAAACCCGAAAAGAAAATTTGTGTAAGCCATTAAGTACCAGCGTGCGGCCGGCTTCGAAAGAGCGCCCGAATGTTATGGGAGAAGATGGGAAACAATGAGTTATTAGTCGTTGTTTTTGTGCTGGATGTGTTTGGTGCTTGTAGCAATTTGTTTTTGGTACAAGAATCGAGGTGGAACTCGTACAAGTCAGACCAATTAGTCATTGAACGAGGAAGCAATAAATGTCTACAAATGTTTTACTGAATCTGNGCTTGGGAAATTTGTTTAAAATTAAACGATGCATGTTGCAAAAATTCGTTGTATATAAATTGAATGATGTCTATTAATATTTGGATTTGAGGTTTGACGTCATGGAGATTAAAGACCGAGACATTAATCATTTTCGTTGACGTTTATTTCAGGATGTCATCATTTAATCCGCAAAACTTTAAATTATGCCAGATTCCTTTTAATGAACTCTTAATTACTAAGCAATTTGATTGACAATTGCGTGATAACGTTACAAAGTAATTCTACAGTAGATAATTTCATAATTTAACAATTATTATAAAGTTTCAAAAACAAAACGTTATAATTAAAAAAAAACCAATGAACTCAAAATGTTTACTTGATTTCTTTAAAATTCCAAATAAAACTAGTGAAATGAACTCAATTGTTGTAATGATAATAAAAGAAAGGTGAACCACCTTCACATTTTCTAT
>JARJDZ010005305.1:0-15356 GCA_030264555.1 Aleochara sp. GC000083 | reverse complement strand
TAACTTGCAGGTTGCACATATTGGTGGATCCGACATCTTGTCAGGACTTACTTAAATTACTGGGAAAGATTGCAAAAAAGAACACGTGGAACGTGAAAACTTAAATTTCGTTTCACCGTATATAACACGCGGTATGACTAAAGATATATCGACGCTATCAGTCCGCAGTGTGATGTAAACACACCCGACTCCGACGGCTGTCGAAACTGAACTGAACTGAAATTAGTAATAAGATTTTTGTTATTCCCGCTGGTTGGGATTTACCCATAATCTTGGGGTTCCCTAATACGCCATAGTTCTTAAGAAAATTAGGTAATAGTAATTGAAATAATAATAATGTACATATTCAATTTGTCTTCAATTCATTCAGTAGTCAATTCAGTCAATATTGTAACCAAAAGCAGTTTGTTCGTTCTCATACAGTCAAGCAACAGATCAGTTCAATTCAGCATTCCAGTGTATTCAGTTTTTAAATCAGTAACAAATAAATATTAACAAACAAGAGACCTTATCTCTGGAATTAATGAAACAGCAGTCCAATATTAAATATTCCAAAATTAGGATCAATAAATATTCAGTCATCCTTCGAATACAAGACACAAACAGGAATATCGAGAGCCGAGATCTTCACTTCAAATAAAATACTTTTAACTATTTTAATAATATTTTAATTATTTCAATGAAAAATGGATTCCTCGGCTGTAATCGAATTAATATATGAATTTATTTTAAGTGCATTGGATAGCGCGGAATAATGCTAAAGGTTCAGAGGAATATTCAGTTGAATATACCTGAAACTTAATCAACAATAGCTATATGTTAAACACACATTGTGGTAACAAACAGCTCTGTTTACTACGTGTAGCGCTAAGCAAATATTTTGTGTCAACCAAGCGCTCGAAAATTTTGGCAACATTTAAATTAAGTTGCATAACAGTTGCTGCAAGCGCTTGATGATTCGATGTAACGTTGTGATATTCATGACAGTTTAAACGTGAATTCCTTTTGCTTTCACTCTATTCCTACCGAATTAGGTTCCGCTTTCGGTAATGAAGTTAGGTAGCGTTGCATGGGGAAATTTAGAAGGGGAAAATTTGCTGTTGGATTTAGTTATCAATATGATTAAGTGATTTCAAAGTTGGCTTAACAAATTTTGGTTTTTATACATGTTAAGCTGCATTCATTATCATCAATTGGCAAAAATTCATATATACTGGGTCAAGCACAGTTAAATTTGTTTCTTCAAGTAGGTATCACTTAATTTTGTTCGACATTATCGTAACATTTAGGGCGAAATTTCAAGCCATGTATTGATACCTTGTATAATTAAAGAAGAAATAGATGAAGTGTAGTCATAGTCTTTATTCGCACTGTTGTTTTAAAGCCTTCCTGTCGCTAAATGCATAAATAAGTATAGATCTGCTGTTTATACATATGCATATATAGTGTAAAATGGACTCACATTATGATTGTCTCGTTTTGGCTTTGTTGAAATACATTGTTCACAATTTATCTGATTAAATGTTAATTTGAATAAATTGCATTCAAATTTGTTAGTATTTATTAATTAAGTCCATTATTACTCCTGTTTATCTCAATATTGAATATATTGATTTCTGTGAGAGCTTAATTATTCAAAATACAATAGATTCGGCTTCAAATAAATGCCAATTCCCTACAAGTGTTGGAACTAAATTGTTGTAATGGATGAATTTGTCTTTTTAATTAAATATTAATTAGTGTGATTTAGGACATAATTTTATCAGGTTACATTTTTAATCCAATTTGGATTATTAATTTACGATGATATATTAAAATCAAAAATCACGTTGGATTTACTAACCATGAAACAAATGCAAGAAATCGTCCATACTTCACAGTAGATATAGTGAGATGTAAATTTGAGAAGATCATTGTATAAATGAGTTTTTAAATGTATATTATATTTCGCTTAATTTTTTTCAAACGCACATCGTATCCTTTCCTCTACTCCCATTTATCCAATACTTCATGTATCATGTAGAATGTAGACCAAAGGATTTATTAAATTCAAAATGAATGATTTGCACTAATTAATGTGAGTGAAGATGAAACTGTATGCCAAATACAAAATATGTATAATTGAAAGCTTTGTTGATGGGAGAATACCATATAATGACCCGAAAACTTTTAATGATGCAATTATTATAATTGGCAATTATTGCAAAACATTATAACGATCATTGCTAGAAACATAAAGGACATGGTTTAAATGGAAAAATATATTTAGTGATGCAATATATTGATATTAAGCTAATTAAAATGTAGAATTAAGCATCACGGAACGACTAAAACAAATATATGAAATAACATATTAAGGCAAAACAAAGAAAAAATGAATATGGAGATCGTTTGATGCAAAAAGCAAAGAAAGTGGGGGGCAACATGCGCAAACATTGTCCGTTGACAAGCGAAGGTAATTCCGGGATATAACAGAAAGAAGTGACATTAAAACATTAAATTATAATAATACCACTTTACAAATTGGTACTGTTAATTTTTTTGATGCGGCTCGAAGTTTGTATAAATAGGATATGACTAAACTCAAAAATGCCACATGAAAATTTGATACATGTACTATTATTAATATATACTTTAATTTGTATTCAAACATTACCTGATTGGATTTCTGCACAAGCTACATGTTCCCAGCACCAGCTCATTTTTGCACTAGGAGATCTCTAAAAGCAATTAAATCGCCATTTAAGACATATAATTTAGAGTGGCGTTTCAAATCGATTTGATTATAAAGAAATTGAGAGACAGCAATATTAATAACGCATACAACCTTAAGCAACAATCGGTTAAGCAATTTATAAAATAGGTGGTATTTTATTAAATGCCCGCTAGTCATAAATTTTATAATGTAGGGTAGAAATCTTTATGCAAATAAAAGCCGTTGCGTCTTTTTGTTCTAATGCTTCGATTTAAAAGTGATTTTCGTAAATATTTTCAATTTTCATATCTCACATTTTAGAGAGCAGCTTATCCGCTTCTCAGCTGGATAATAAATAAGTTAAGAACCGAATCCTTATTTCAGGTAAACTTAGCAAGAAGTCGTCTTACTGATGAACTTGTTATGCAAAGAAAATCGATTATAGAAAAACACGGCATGGAAGAATTATTTGAGATGCGCCAGACATTCTGAAATTATGAAGATAGGATATTTTGGCTTCTTCGTTCTTGAAGCCCTTCGATTTCTTACCAACGTTATAGTTGCTCCCATTAAACTAATTATGTCTATGATGAGAAATAGATTAAATTTTGAGAGGGAAGGAAAATCACGTCGGATTTATGATGAAAATCGATGAACCTTTAATAGTGATGAATAGCTGTTTTAAGGTACAGGATTTAACATTATAATTTCTCTCGGGATAGATGATTTTTAATCATGGCTGATTCGTTATTAATTCAGTCACTTTAACATTTGTCAATATGACAAAATTAGTGGCGGAGAAATTATGGAAAGTGAAGATGATTATATTTGCGATTCTCATATTTTAATTATTGAAATGAAAATTTATAAGAAAATTAACATTAAACAAGCAATATAGGATCTAGTTTATAAAAACGAAATTTCACTGGTTTTGAAACATATTGCACCATATTCTGTTGCATTGAAAGCTCATGCAAATGACTATCCCATTTTCAATACAAAATACACAAACACTAGTCAATTGACATATTCTAACATAAAAGCGCCCTTTTAAAATGTATATATTCAGTTAAAAGATATTTACCTATGTTATGTAAATAGACTCTAAACGCAGCACATTAAAATGCATATTAAATAATGTATTCCGCCACAAGCCTGTAAATCAACTGCGGTTAACACGTAAATCAATTTACAATTCACTATCAAATGAATACATCATCACACACCAAACTCAAATCAACTAATCTATAATTTTCATTTACATGTATTGAATGCAGTAATCAATGCTTAATCATTGATTAATCATGTATTAAGTTTTGTGCAATCGGGCATTAGTGTACTAGGTAAGTATATAATGGCAGTAAGACTATAATAATAAAATAGACATGTTATAATATTAGATTTCTGTAATGAGGGTAGAATAGGACTCGTGTCTCATCTTTTTTGACTGTTAAGAGGGATAAAGATGTGTACAAAACCGATAAAGGGTATAATTTTTATTGTTTTATGAGAGTTGTACTTTATTAACTGGAAACGACTACATACCTTATTACTTCCACCACTATGCCACGGTATGCCACGATTTGCAGTTACCCGGACGCTGCTGATTCGGTTTCAGCGTCTTCTGTTTTTTTGGCTTGATGTTGTAATCAAGTAATCCCTACTTGATTCAAAATCAATCACACAAGACCTGGTGGTGAGCACTTGCTGGTGATACGGAAACACGAATGCTAATGAGGGTTGTGTTACACAGACAATAGTCAATCTTGGTTTCGGTACTCGTGTATTCTCGAACGATACATTGCAAGGTTGTAAGCAAGACTGAATAAAAATGGTTAAGTATTGGCTTAAATACTACACTACTCCCCATGATTGACAATTCATATCAATAGAAATATAGAAATAATTTCAATTTATCAATCCAGTATATCAACCACCAATAAAACTACGCTCGTTTGAGACTCCAAGCGATCCGAGAGATTGCTGGGTTTTTTCCGTTTTATTGCAAGGGCCATCGCGCGTTTATGATGGAATGTGGGGAGTGATAAGAAGCTGTAAGAAAGGTTGTCATACCTATTCATACCTGGATAATATACCCGTAAACGATCATGTCATTTAGAAAGAATACCATTGTAATTAGAGATCGCATTAAGGATTATATTAGCCCTCTTCGATATTTTTAGATGCGGTTCATATATGTAAAGCTGTAGTACCTTTAACCATGATCATAAGTTAGTCCGTGTCAAATTCTTTTCCAGCGAAAGATACAGTCTTCTTAGCATATAGAACCATATAATTTATCGTATAAAATACTCATCTACTTTCGTATCCGCCCATCACAGATCTCTGATCACATGACTATAACCTTTAATTAAACATGTTTTATTGTTAAACATTGATATTAACGAAAGCTACAATACGAAGCTCATTTTCTTGGTGCAAGATGTACTACCAGGGATGAATATCTGAATTCTTAGATTTTAGATTGTTGACAGAAGGGTGTAGAGCAGGGGTCGGCAATCTCTTTTGGTCGCGAGTTAAAATCAACCAAGATAGGAGTAGAGAAGCTTGGGTAGAATTTTTATAATGTTATACTGGGTTCAAATTTGGTATATCTTATACTTTACTTTTGGAATTTAGCTGGGCCACCTGAATTTATCAAATGGGTTGCAGACCCCTGGTGTAGAGTGTGCAATCGCCCTTTCAAATCACAAACATGTGAGGATTGTGCTTGGTGTCATGCGTTTTCTATGGTTGTGTCCAGCAGTAACAGAGGACATCTTCTGTGCATTCTTAATTAGTCTCATATCTTTCATTAAGTTTGCAACATGGGTGTGAAGATCGCAGTGACAACCGCCTTTTCATAATTGATATGTATTATTAATATTGTGTTTCCTATCTGCGACATTTATGCCCGGTTGCACAAAACTTATTATATGATTAATCAATGATTAAGCATTGATTACCGCATATCAATACATGTAAATGAAAATCATAGATTAGTTGATTTGAGTTTTGTGCAACCGGGCATTAGCGATTTTAACCATCTGTACTCATGTGTGTCATATACATATCTTCGGCAGATAATAAAATGAAGTTGGCTCCCTTATGTACTGTCGCCAGAAAGTTGTTGAATCAATGTAAAGACAGATATCGATGCCTTCATTGTCTACAGCAAACAAGAAACAATAAATATTTTGCAATATTTTCATCAGCAATTAACCCACGTCCAGAAAAATTGCCAAATTCAAATCGGCTATCTTTCCCACGCTTACGGCTTGAGTATTCTGTGCTCGACATATCATCAAGGACAAAACTTTCCGCAATTGGGTGCGCCCACTTCCATACCATTCCACGTCGTAGATGCAATTCGCCAAATTTTTAACCTACCAACAATGTAGTTCGTTTCATAATTTTTGGCATTTTGTATTGTTATAACCTGATCTTCAATAACCGTTCCTCCAAGCGCGTATATTAGAAGTTGGAACACAAACAGTATATAGAAGGTACCAAAAAGCATGAGCTTGTCCAAACTAGGGAATGACCTGGAATGAAGCGACAATACCCTCATATATTCATTAATATATATGGAAAACGTACCCGTCCACAATGATGATATTCAAGAAAAGCATCATTGAAAACAAGGAGCATCCGAATTGGATCAGCATTAACGTGGAGTACAAATCGTTGATGGTTTTTACAAACGCCATTATGAAGTTGTGTTGTTGCACGATCTTCTTCAATATCTGATCCCGTCGTTTACTGTTATCCGTGTTCAAGTACTTGAGTGCGTGCCTAAAGATCAAGCATCCAACGAAAACGTGAGTGGTACATATGACGAATAGGGTGTCCATGGCCCAAGCGCCAGGCACTATTTGATACAGAATGCACGCAGTTTGCCATGTCAACAGCGTTACCCAGCAGTACAGCGATCGCAGATCGCAGAATGCCAAATCGGTGAACACTAGGGTTCTATTCTCCACAAGAAACGTGCGCATTAGGACGATGCAGAGGGATATGAACAAACTTCCAATCCTGAATACTGTGCAAATGCGTGATATTGCCTGAAAAATTTTATTGGACTTTTCCGATAGTTCATTCCCAAAGTCTTCCGCCTTCCAGAAATCATCGATCATAGTTACAAGCTTGTACAACTGCGGTCCTTTTACGCACAGTACTACCATCTTTAAAAAGGTCTAAACAGCTGCTGTTATCAACTGGTTTGCGTTCGAATGTCTGTTGTATACTTACCACAAAGAATGACGGAAAAAAGATGAACTTTTCCAGGGTTCGGACATCCTCCCATGTCATTATGGTTTCAACACGCTGAGCAGCCAGATTGAGACGAGTGTGTAGGCAGTCAGAAGGTTTTTACGTCGTTGATAGATGCCTAGAATTCTAAATATCAATAGCACCCATTTTAGAGGCTTAGTGCGGTTTTCTTCCTCGACTCTCATTTTCTGGTTTTTGCCAGATCTTGTTTGAGGTGTTCGTACCGAAGTCTTGAGCTGTGCAAGTCTAGGATAGTTATGATTTGCCTGAATATTTCTCAGCGTGGAGTGGCTATTCACACCATCAAACGCATTGGCAAATTTATGCACCAGCATATCAATTAGTACATTACTAAGATTGCATAATAACAAAGAATACCATAAATTATAGTGCTTTATTAAGAAAGAAGTCTTACATATTTTATTCAAGTTGTCTTTAAAATTGACGTGTGGAGAAATAATCACAAAGCTGTTCAGTATATTGCAGAATAAAGATGGGGCTTATTTTAAATAATTAACAAGAAAACAATAACGTGGCCAATTATTGCCAAAGGCGGAAAAAATTCCAGGCATTCGTTGGAAAACTACCATGATAAGATCGATGCGACACGTGTCTCTAAATGGGGAGAGTATCGTAATTGTCCGCTACATTGTACCCGGAAGTTGGTAACCCAAAATGTGTAGAGCAAATTGAGGTTCAAATATTACTGTAGAAGCTAAAAAGTTAGGTTTGTTTGATCTTACAAATTTTGCCTGTATAGGAGGTAAGGTGACCTCCACAATCTAAATAGTTTTGGGATCTGTAGCAGGCGTCAGTTGTCAGACTAGTCGAGGTGGACTCAACTGCTTCGGGATTCGGAGATCGAGCTGCTTCTTCGTCCGAACACGTAGGGCTGCATGGCCGAGGCGGAGTCCAGACTGCTAGTGGTAGGTATAGTCGTTTGTAGAATGGTTTCCGCTTGTTGGTGAGGTGATGGCGAACGAGAGGCTGTTAGCGTGACGTGATGTTCGTCTTCCGTTGTGGTTCGTGTACGTGCCTGGGACCCTATTCTCGAATTTCGAACGCGGCGCTGCGTGCACGATATGACGTCACTGTCGAGCGACGCACGACGATTTTCCGAGATCTACGACTGTGTTCCTTGTCAATTCGTCTCGTGCGTCTCCACTGTAAACACTTAATCAAATACGTAGTGTGTGCTTCTCAAAGTTCGAAGGTATATATAAATAATAGTTATCTCATTATCTCATGTGTTTAATGCTGATTTGTTTTTAGGTGTTTATTTCACTACGCTTTTTGTTTCTGGCAATTACCAACGGCCTATTTGTTGGCATTGGTCAGCCTTCGATAAGCAGAGTAATAGAAGGTAGTGGCATCAAATACTCATCAATGCTACAACAAGTTGAACGTCCATTATGGACATTCTCTTTGCAGTGGGGAGTTCGGAATGGACGTTCGCAGCCAAAACTGGCTGTCTGCGTTAGAAAAACGCCGGCACTAACTGCCAGTGTGAACGCGCCCTCACAGCGCTCAAATCGAGCGGCGAGGGTTGAGCGAAATTCAAGAATAGGGTCCCCGGAGACGTGCGCTTCGGCGTAAAGGCCCGAACCCATCCAACGGCGTCAACGCAACGCAACCGATGGTAACCCAGATAGTTTTATGAGACCGACCCTAGTGAACGCCGCAACGCACCAATGTAAAAGTGCGGACGTTGCGTTTGAAGTTGTCATGACGCAGTCAGATGGGTTCGGGCCTTAACTCCGTAGTGGAATGCTGACTCAGCGGATTCCGAAGTTGACCGACGACGGCAAACAGCCTGGAACACACGCTCGTGGAACTTGAACGGGGCGCGCACGCGTACTGATGCAGTGGAGGCAGCGCGGGGATTCACTCCGTGTGAAGCACACTATTCAGTGTTGCAAAGGGACCGACGCTGAGTCGAATACTGAGGACGACTCGAAGTCGAAAACTGATGGCGACGCGAAGTCGAAAGGAGCCCTATGTAACTCTAAGCGAAAAGCTCAACTTAGACTTTTAAGCCGTACACTCACTGTGGGATAAAGCTTAGACTGAAAGTGTACACGACAGTACTCTCTTTATTAGATTTTTTTGTGTGTTTAGCGAGTTCGGGGAAAATATATCAGAAATACTCCCAGGACCGGACCTGGGAAGTGTTGGATTCTTACCAACTGAAAACCCCTCGTCTCTGATCAAAGAACCATTCTGGGTAGTACATAACCTCTGTTTGTGTCGTTGTAGAAAGTGGACTGTCAAAGAGCGGAGAGTCAGAAACATCTATACGCACGTAGACGGGACATGATGCCGGAACTCACTCTAGAAGATGGCAGTTCCGTTGGAAACGGTCGTTGGGGCGAGGTTTGCACCTGTGAAGTCGCTTGATGAGAGGATTTTTACTGCTTTGTATTGTCTTATGAAGTCGGGCCGCGTATTCCACTGCTGTGGTGATGACTGGGAATTCCTTCAGATCGGCGAGGTTTTGCCTGTTGCGAACGAACCATGGGGCTTGGAGAATACTGCGAAGACATTTGCAGTGGGCAGATTCGATCTGTTGGAACGACTTTGCGGTCTTGGTTGCCCACACGGGTAGTGCATAAGTGATCTGGGGCTTGACGATGGCTCGGTAGATCTTCAGTCTGGTCGAGAGCTTGGCTTTGGAGTTGAAAATGCCATTGAGAGATGAAAGCCCCGATGGTTTTCTGACGGACGTGCTGCACCTACCTAGTTCAGCGGAGTTTGCGATCGAAGTAGACACCCAGATACTTGACGGGATCTCCAAGGGATCTTCTGCATACGGAGGACGATGTTGTGCGGCGTACGATTTCTTCGAGACAAGAATCTCTATGGAAGAACACGCTGAAAACACGTGGCAGATGGGATAATCGTGGAGATTAGAGCTACATCGTCGGCGTATTGAGCAGTGAGGATGTTGAACAAAGTTGGAGCGAGAACGGAGCCTTGAGGACACCAGCAGTAATGTTCCTTGATGAGGATAGCGATTCACTGACCTTGACTCGGAGTGTGCGATCAGAGAGATAGGAACGAACCACTTGTGTTAGATAAGAAGGCGTCTAGAGTTGGTTGAGTTTGTAGATAAACATACACCATCGAAGGCTTGCGCAACGTCGAGGAGAAGCATTGAGGTAACACGGAGAAGTTGATGAGCGGTTCTGTGACGGGGTCTGAAGCCGTGTTGTGTGTCCGGAATGATGTGGTTGGCGTCGAGAAAATCTACGAGCCTCGATTGAATGACCTTTCGGCGATTTCACTGATACTACTTTGAAGACAACGCCGATGAAAATTGCAACCTAGATCTAAGAAAACGGGATTGTGGTTGGAGGAGAGAGCACTGCAGGTCCAGATGGTTCCCGGCTATTGGACATTCTTTCTGAGAAGATGTCTAAGATGTCTGGCAGATGCTTTGGATTTCCGCTAATGTGAGTAGGTTCAGTCGGAGCGTCAACTGATAGTTGAAGGTGGCGATGGAAGAAAGAGAAATCCCTGGCGAGTTGTTTGTACGGCAGCCCCAAGCCGTACGCTTCGAGTTAAAGTCTCCCGCGAATATAATGGGCGCTGAGAGAAACTCAGAAACCTGGGATTTGACAAGTTTGACACCTGGTCGATTGTATGTCGCGAAGACCGACAGCTCCTGGTTGTTGACGTGGACCTTGATGGCTGTTGTTTCAAGGTGGGCGATAGGAGGAATAGCGTTGTGTGGAACACTGTTCTTGACGAGGATTAGTGTTCCACCTCCTCGGCTGGAACGATCCGATGTGATGTGTTGTGAAGTTGGGGACACTGCGTGGAGAAAGTTTGGACTCAACAATGCAAGCAATATCAACAAGTTGAGCGTGGAGAGGATCTTGAAGTTCGGCATTCTTTCGCGACACGCCGTTCGCGTTCCAAAGAAGAGTCCGAAGGGTCCCGGGAACTTTAGTTGAAGGGTGTTTAACCATTCTTGTTCTTGAAGGTCGCCGTAAAGAGTTCAAGTAGCTTCCCCATTTGCTGGGAGAGTGCTTCGCTGATCTGCTGACTGATGGTGGCAATGAGCTCTGAGGGGACGGATTGAGCAGAGGCCACAGGGGCCGAAGAAACTGTTGCTCAAGGTTTCAGCGCAGGCCAGGCTAATGCCTGGCCATGGTCGCCCGAGTTAGAGTTAACAAGTTAGATATAAGTAGTAGATCGTAAAGAGCACATCATCTAAGAATAATAAGGCTCTATTACTTAAATGTGAATATAAAAGTGTTAATAAACAATACTTAAGACAACCAGTTATAACAGTGGTGGCGCTGGTTGGTACTGGATCGCCTTTTCTGGTACCGGATGTTGACTTGGTGCCACGGGGCATCCACGGTAATTCGCTGGGTGAGAACCCCTGCAGTGACAACACTTGGCCTTGGCTTTGCCATCATTGATCTTGGAGTTCTCTGGGCACTCCATGGTGACGTGGTTCTTGGTGCACTTGGTGCAAACCCACTTTGCGGTGCATTAGTTTGCTGTGTGGCCGAAGATTTGATATCTGCGGGATTGGGGGACTTGGCTTTTGCGACGTTTCCTTTAGACATTGACTTTCAGGCCACCAACGGTCTTGAGGGAGAAGATTTTCTCACCTTCGGGGGTCTTGGTCAGATGGAAAAAAGGAGTTATTTTCACATACAATATAATAATTGGCATTTTTGCAATATCGTTCATTTACGAAATTACAAACAAATAATTGTCAATATTTGATATGTGGATAAGCAATTTGTAATGGAGTATTTTCAGCAATTTAATTAAAATACCGAAACAGGTATATATATATATATATATATATATATATATATGTATATATATAATATTGTAAAATATTTAGAATACATACCAGAATTCATAACCAAAAATAATTTATTATTAATTAACAAATTAGAAAAAATAAATTTAATAAAAAATGATACGCTTACATCTTCAGATGTTACAAATTTATACACAAACGTTCCAATTAATTAAACTACTGTTTCAAGATAATACATAAACAAATATAGACGAAACCACGATCTAAGATTTAGTTAAATTAACTACAGAATAAAATTTTGTATATTTGTGGAAAAATTCTTTTAAATAAGAAATCATTTCAACTTCACATTAAATCATGAGTCAGACAATATTTTGATAATTCGGAATGATTCAAACGCACTATTAGAGCATAAAATAGTTTAAGAAACTGTGTCTACCGATTTTGCAAACATTTATGATGATTCTGAAAGTTATAAATTTGTAAAGTATTAGCGATGTAAAACAAAACTGGCAAAATAGAAATATGTCAATGTTCGATAACATTCTAAAAAAAAGCTTCATTATATCCATTAATTTAAATATATCTGTAATCCGAATGTAGATTTTGACCCATACATGTCATAATCCTTTTGGAGTTATTATGAAAATTGATCAAAGAGATGGGCAGTATATTTAATACAACTTTATAGCTTCTTTTTAGAATTATGCGATACACAGTCACGAATCTATTATCATTTGGTTTAAAATTGGGTTGAACAACGCCGTTTTAAAGTGCTTGTATTCGGTTGAAAAATATTTACGTACTTTATGTAAATAAGTAGACCCCAAAAGCAGCACAAATTCACTACAAAATGAATACATACTAGTTGAAAGAACAAGGCCAATAGAATGTTTCGCATGAAAAATTACTAGATTATATTGAATTGTAAAAAAAACTCTCGTTTATAATGACATTTCGTGCAGGTATGATATATATCGTTTTATCTTACCAGAGAAGAGTTGGTTCAATGTTGTTGGTACAATGATATAACAAGTCAAAAAATCCAAAA
The DNA here is from genome assembly GCA_030264555.1 of Aleochara sp. GC000083. Taxonomy (NCBI): domain Eukaryota; kingdom Metazoa; phylum Arthropoda; class Insecta; order Coleoptera; family Staphylinidae; genus Aleochara; species Aleochara sp. GC000083. The sequence goes on along the minus strand of JARJDZ010005305.1, from coordinate 2,552 downwards.
ATATTACCATAATTTCTGATATTACATATCAAATATCACACAAAATCTCGTTTGATATGGCACATGCTACACCTTTTGGGTGCAGGGCTTGGCTTAGGTTTCCATTTTTGGGCAAAAGTGACAAGTCAGAATAAATAGACTATAGTTGTGGCCAACTTAATCTTTATCGTGAGAAGTACAATTGTCGTTTGGACTGTATGTCCTCATTGATTGTAAGTTCGTCCTTGATGCTGTTAGAAACGGTGTTTTCAACAAAGCGTGCGATCGTAATTGTGTGATGTCCTGGTATTACCATTCGGACTGTATGTCCTCGAGGATTCTCACTTCTTCAGGTATAACTGTTTCATACGCGAATAACGTTACCATAGTATATTTTTTGGGTTGTCACGTAAAATACGTAAAATACGAACTCAGTCTTATCTTGTGCCGACCGTAGTGAGTGAAGATGTACTAAGTTGCCATTGGAGTTCCATCATTATTATTTTTAGAATTATCTTCTAAACTAAAAATCTCTCTTTTCCAAAGAGTTGTACTTCTGTGAAAAGGGCTGTCAACTTTGTACCTCTACCCTCGCAACATCTTATTCGAATGCTAGTGCGGCCGACCCAAGATAAGGTTGGATCTTCATGGTGCGATGCAAGTGAAAACTCAAAAAAATAAATAATAAATAAAAATAAATAATATCTTTAACAATGACTAAACTAAATGACTTAACAAATAACATGTGTTTCAGAGATATAATAGATAGAAAGTGGATGACGCCTTGTAAACCTTAATTTGACGTTTTTGTCGGATTTTACAGCATCTTAAGAATATAAATATATCTCTTAAGGAGATAATGGTGATAATGGTTATTTATGCGTTGAGAAATGTTTTTAAGGTTTTATATATCATGTCGTGTAACAAATCATCGCTATTATTGTAATAAACTTTTAAACCCGGTGGGATTTTGCAACTCAGTCCTCTGATGATCTGGCGCAGAATCTAGTTTTAATTAAACATTTTCTTGGTGCAAAATGTTATGTACTACCAGGGATAAATATCAGAATACCTAGATTCTGAATTGTTGACAGAAGGGTAACTTACAAAGTGCTTTAATTGGCTGGAATATTAATAAGGTGTTTATCGTGTATTATATCTTCGGCGAATAATAAGACGCACTTGCTCCTTTTATATGCTATCACCAGAAAGTTGCCGAATCAGAGTAAAGACCGATAATGAGGCCCTCATAGTCTGCAGCAAACGAAAAACCATAAAAATTTTGAAGTATCATCATCAGCAATTAACCTACATCCAGAAAAAGCGGCAAATTCAAATCGGCTACCTTTCCCACGCTTACTGCTTTAGCATTCTGTGCTCGAAATATCATCAAGGACAAATCTTTCCGCAATTGGATGCGCGCACTTCCATACCATTCCACATCGTAGATGCTAGTCGCCAATTTTTTTATCTACCAACAATGTAGTTCGTTTTTAAGATTCCTGGTATATAATTTGTAGTGATATAACCTGATCTTCGATTATCGTTCCTCCCATCGCGTAAATTAGAATTTGGAACACAAATAATATGTAGATGGTACCAAAGATCATGAGGCGGTCCAGACTTGGAGGAAAACTGGAAAGAAGAGATAATGCCGTCATACATTCATACATTCAATAGCTGTTGCCATACAAGCGGACATTTTAAGATATTTCTCCTTCCACAGATAATATCAAGCGTAGACGGTGGAGATCACAAGATATGGATACAACAAAGAGATGCGTAAAATTTTTGCATTCTCTGTCGGTTACGTGAGGAACAGTGACACGAAGGCATGGGTGCAAAAAATAGGCTAATAATAAAATATATTGCTAAAATAGTTTATCTTACTGGAGCGTACAATGTCGCATTTCCTATCCGTGTTTTTAGTGACAAAAATTGAATATTTTTCACTTATCAAATCAGTGACGTACATTTTTCCACAAGTGGAAAAAATGAATACCTTTTTGAAGTGAAAACTTCTTTAGGCGCACTGTGCAAAAAATTATAGGGAGTGAATAGAACTGGTATGTAATGCTCGGAATGAAACGCTCTTTCGGGTAAATTCGGCCCAGAGAGATCATGATCTATCACTAGAATTCAGGGCTAGATTTGATTATGTCAAATGAATCGATTGAAAGTACAACAAAATAAACCTATGAAACAATTGATCGATTATTTCATTTTTCATAGTTAAGTGCCATTTTACAACTTTTCCACTCACAATATGATAAGGTTCTTGGTGTTATTAATTAGTTTATATTCCAAATTTGATGGAAATCGGCCGAGCCGTTTGTGAGAAAATCGCGTTGGAACTAAGATAAATCTAATTATTGTTTAAAAACATTAATAATTTATAAACAAATTGATTCCCGATATGGCAAATCCGTAAATATATCCATAAATATATAATAAACAATCCCTGAAAATTTGAATGCAATCGGATCATTAGTTTCGTAGATATTGATGAAAATGTGAGACGAGAACTGGTTCGTTCCGAATGAACCCCATATTTTCGGTTAGGGTGTATTTCT
>JARJDZ010005304.1:0-17633 GCA_030264555.1 Aleochara sp. GC000083 | reverse complement strand
TTATTGTATACAGCTAAACTATTTGCAAATAGATTCAGAAAAGTTTCCGAAAAAGTCGAAAAATGAAATAAGGCTAACACCTTAGAAAATTGGCTATAATGTTTCAGGGCTCATAACTCTGGTTATACTTGGAACCTTAGGAAGATTCCAACAGTTTTACATTCAGAATTTATTATTGTATACAGCTAAACTATTTGCAAACAGATTCAGATAAGTTTCCGAAAAAGTCAAAAAATGAAATAAGGCTAACCCCTTAGAAAATTGGCTATAATATTTCAGGGCTCATAACTTTGGTTATACTTGGAACTTCGGGGCTATTTTGGCAGTTTTACATTCAGAATTCATAACTGTATATAATTAAACGATTTGCGAATGTTTTCCGAAAACTTTCCGATAAAGTCGGAAAATTAAATAGGCCTTACACCATAGAAAACTCATCACAATGTTTAGGAGCCTGGGATATCCTCGGATGCATTTTCCCTACTTGATTAATGTTTTATGATATTTAATTTAATTAAATAATTTCAAGGAAAATGTACAGTCACAATGAAAAAGTTCACATCCAGTTGGTTTCCTGTGTCTGTTTTTTTTTGTCGTATCCATTTCCGACCACTTTTTGACCTTTTCCTCCTCCGAATGCGGACGAAGTCGGTGACGAAGACTTATTTATACGGCCGTCCGCCGTTATTTACTTTAAACTTGAACAAATGCAGCGGCAATCGCCGCTCCCGGCCCACCAAAGGATGCAGGACACGCAAACAAAATGCCCGTCGATCCTTTACCTCGTGCTCTGTTTCTCGGCTCGAGCACGTCCCAAAAAGCGAAGATGCGCGCGCTCACACATCGCCAAGGACGAAACATGGCAAATGTATTCAGGACGGCAAGGCTTCGGGTGTAAAAGGACTATTTGAATTGTTAGGACACTGCTGGGAGTACGCGGCACTCGAGGGCCGTGGCGGGAGGAAATCTATAAGCTGGCCAAGGAGGAGCGGGTAAAAAGCAACAAACAAAGAGAAAAAGAAACAAGCCCTATCGTTACACGTAAAGAATGCCTATTTATCCGTGATAGACTAATCATTCGAACAAATAGAGGTGATATCCCCAGGGAATCACCTTTAACAATGCCATAAATCTGTTCCGTTTTATTGTTTGGCTATCGATTTGCTTGTTTTTCACTTTCCACGTTTCGTCTACTGGTTTTTCAGTTGAATCCATGCGGTCTTCAAGTGTTTACTTTTTCCATTTTCCGGACATATGTTCCAAGTAAGACCCGATAACTGATTGCAATATCCCGATTAATAATGCATTATAAAAATATCGAATCCTTTTTATACAATCGCTTTCTCATTTTTTGATGTTACACAAATTGAATATTTCTATACTATCTGAAATTCCGATGAAAAATATTTAACAAATAGGTGCCAAATCGACTAGATTGCGTATTAAAGTAAAAAATCACAAATAAGTTATTTATTTAATAAGCTTAAAACTTATCACAAAGCAGTGAGAATGGCTTCGAAAACATTGGGCTGAAATTTTCCGAGCGCAAAAAATCAAAAAGGGCTTGATAAAAGCTTGCACAAACAATAGACAACAGACAACTCGGCAGCCTCGCAAACTCAGTGGGAATATACACACAATAAGGCATAAAGTCGGCGGGCGTCTGAATTTAGTTATGCAAATAGATTGCGGGGGCGGCGATGGCGGCTACAGCGACAGTACGCACCACCGCGGTCGGCGGCGGCGAATACGAATTGCGAAAAGCATAGTCGACCAAGCAGTGCACTCTGCAATGAGTAAACGAGACAAGAAAGAAGTTGAAATGCGCCAAACAATCGCCCCTCCTGCAACGAAAAAAAAGTCTGAAATGAATGACTCTTTAAGTTCACAAAACGAATGCGTCGAAAGAGAACTAACGGACAATTGAAAGGCAACTACTGAAAGCATTTCCAACCAATGATTTTGTATTGTCCTTGAAAATTAAGTTTTAATTTTTTTATTGTATGATGTCTGAAAGGCTGTCATATTTGCAAAAATAGACAGGAATTTGAACGTGATTTTTTGGCAAAAAGTAAAAATTAATTTATATTTTTAAACAAATTTCAAATTGTGGAAATCAGGTGGATATTTATTATGTGCAACAAAATCTATTTTATTGTATATTGAATAGAATATAAATATTCGGATGTGTTTTTATTTCATTTGCCCATTTTTAATTGAATTATAAAAATATTGCTTTGTTGAAATATTGAAAAGTAAAAGTGTGTCATCGATTCCTCCGGGTAAATAAATGAATACAAAAAAATATATTCTAATTGAGAATACATTTCGATCAAAATCAGCATTGTTCGTTGAGAGGCTTAATTGGTTTGCAGTTAATAATTAAATTGTCAAATGTTTTTACTATCCGACACGTATTCCCATAAAAATTTTTAACAAAATAAATATTCATATTTCGAATTTTTATTTAAACATTCTCCCAATATTTAGTTGAATTTATTAGATTAATGAAGAATCTATTAGAACAAGATTACTACAATTTGAAAAAAGTTTTAGATATTTTGATTATTATTAGTAATTATAACGAATGTAAACTAGATAGTTCTGTAAAAAATACGTTTCATAATATAAAAGGTATAAAAAGACTAATAAAATTCTTTTTTAATTAAAAACTGAAAAAAAATAGTTCGCCGGGGATTGAACCCAGGCCCAGCTGCATTACAAGCAGAGATCTTAGCCACTGATCTATAAGGAGAGAAATGTTCCAAGAAAAAGCATAACACATACCAACAGAAGATAAATTTCTTTATTGCCGATTCTGACACATTGCTATTTGTTGTTATATTTGTGGGTGACAATCAATAAATATAATGCATACAAAATGTGAATCTATGGATACATGCGATTGCAACCGATGATGAAACTCATGAACAATGCATGCCCGACCGCAAACGTGAATGATGAAACGTGGGGCGGCAAATTTCGGCAGTCGGCCATAACTTACCACCCGTGGCAGCAACGAGGGGCAGTAATGCACGTCTGCCGAATTATGCATGTATGCGGGCAAAACCTGCAGCAGCCGCCGCCGCCACCGCCGATATTAATGATTTCAATCGGAGGCGGTTAATATACATGTTCGTTTCGGCTCGAACTGCCGGCTGGATCGACGATGATATTCCTCGTTTCGGTTTTTCCAGTTCGATCCTGGCGAGGACCGACCGAAACGAGGCACGCTCGACGAGGGAATGTTTGCAAATGCAAGTTCGATGAAATTCGGGCGGGCGGCTTATTATAAATTATGTGAAAATTGTAATCTCGTAGAATTCGGCGTTCGGCGAATGGCCGGAAAACACGAATTGAGCAGCAATAATACGCTTGCATTTGAATTGCTAAAGTGTATTTATATACGTGTTTCACATTTGTACCATTTTTTTCAAATGCTTGAAAAGTTGTACAAAATTTTCGTCCTGTTTTCATCCTTTTTCAAAATCATTGTTGTTTTTTAGTAAAAGATAATTTTCAGCGAAAAATTGAGAGAAAAGATATAATAAATTTAAGTTAGAGTTTGTTAATGAATTTAATATATATTGAACTCTTTGAATTTTTTGATGAAGTATAAAAATAATTATTTATTTATTAGGTTCTCCTATATAATAAAACCCGGATTTATTGAACATGAGAAACAAAAGAAGTGAAAATAAAACGAAAATCTCCGTGAAACAACAAAAGAAAACCAATATGAAATCGCTGTAATCGAGCGATTAATTACCTTCGTTTCGTTTTTTCGTTTTCTCGCATTCTCAGCTCTTCTTCTGCGCGTTCCATCAGCATGTATCTGTATTTTCCGGATGTTTTGATGCCTATCACGTGCCATTATGTCCGATTGATGCGCCCCTTACTTGCCTATTCAATAGATTCGAGCTAATAAAGCATGAAAATCCATAAAAATCGAACAGAAACGAACACATAATTGACACTAAACTTTCAATAACTCGCCAACTCGCATTCCAGTGAACACTCAATGCCGGATAACGAATAAGTTTAACGGTAACAATAACGAGCCTATCATTCCGAATCCTGCTATAAATATAATCTCGGATATCTTCATGCTGATCGATCTACGCAAGGAATAATATGATTTCTTTTTTCGCACGCTATTATTACATTTCGTTTTTTCATTTTGTTTTGCATTTATATATTTATAAAAACGGAAGCTCATATAGAGCATTTCGGAAATTACAATTCTGTTTTGCCATTGTAGTTTAATGATACTGATGACTGCTTTATACATCATAGGTCGCAAGTTCAATCCCCGACTGATGAATTTTTTTTTTCTTTTTTAAATTAATATACTCCCTTTTTGATATTCTATTGATGATTCTTGATTCATTTCGGGTTTCCCAAGCAAACTCGCCTGAAATTTTAATCCCGCGCTGCAATAAATCACTGATTGCATTGCTTCTTATTGGCGTTCTTGTGCACTTCGACTCTTTGACACCGATTCACGCCGAGAATGATTTATCCGTCTTATCGTCATGGCGCACGTCGCCGGCGATAAACACGTCTGGCCGCCACCCCCATTCGCCACCATCATCGGCCGTCGCCGCCACCAGCCACCAGCGTATGCCGAATGCGCGCACATTGGGTGTACGACATCGCGATAATTTCACATTTGATCGCCTCCTTCATTCGCGCGCATGCATTGTAATCATATTTAATGGCGCGCCGTGCTCTCGGCCGAAAGTTGGCCGCGAATTTAACGCGATTGCGGGGGCGCACGTACGCCACGCTCGCCGAGATAAACTCGAGATGGAGCACTGCCGCCGCCGACGAGCGGAGTGCTTCGTGGCATACGCCGACAATTGCTGTTTGAAGATCTACGCTCGGAGATTCCGAAGACATCTCGTCCTGGTCAGACGCTCTTCCACATCATCCACGAGCGTGAGCGTGAGTGCCATAACGTTTTATTATGCGCGGGGGCGGGAGTCAAGGCCGATGGCTTTCGGGGCTTGTGGGACAGGATATGGAAAGGGCAGGAAATGTTCGAGAAAGCAAGGAGGGTGAACAGTTCCCAACTGACATACTAAGCGAGTAGATGACAATCGAAGATGCAATATGAAAATTTGTGACTTATTTCAGAATCATCAAAAAATGGGTCAAAGGGTTATTCCAATTAGTTGTGGAATTGTGTATTTGTGGAAATTTTTGAAATTTTACTTGTTTGTTACAACCGGCCACAAAAACAAATGAAACGCGTGCTGGGGGGTCTTAAAACGCAAACAAAATTTAATCAACGCAAATTGTGCGCGCCGGGCTTGGCCGGAAAAAGGGCCAAAGCTTCGGTGGTGGCTTTGGGGCGGCGAAATAAAATAAAATAAAGAAAGTTGGAAATCGATCACGGACTGCTCCCGAACCACGGCCACTCTTTCTCGCGCACGCACTCACCCCGTCCGGCATTTGGGGGGTCGGGGGATTTCGGCGGCGCGTTCACATATCCACTGCTGCCTCCACTTCCGCTCCCGGCACAAGAAGAGCAGCTGTGTATTCCACCGGGGCACACGAAATCCGAATTGATATTTCCGTCTCGCGTGCGCTGGATGTGGATGCGTCGCCGCTATGAATTGTTTGGGGGGCGGGTGGCGGCGGCGGCGGTGCATATGGCGGCGTGCGTGGCCTGACTGGATGGAGAGGTCCTCGCGGTGCCGTTCCAGCACAGCGCGAAGAAGAAAAAACAACCCGTTCGCTTGCTCGAAGGACGAAGACGACGACGACGACGACGATGGCTCAAGCGAGGTTGGCGGCGGTGGCGGGCGGCAGCGCATATAAATCAAGTTTCTTTCGCCGCCTCAGTGTTTGTTTCTTGCGCTGCATACATCTGCTAAGCCCACAATAACAACAACAGCAATATATAAAGTGTCTTCGAGTGAAATTTCATACTCCGGGCACGCACGCCGTTCGAGCAATGCACTACTTGCCTCCATTTTTAAGCTAAATTTCACCGCTATTCGCAAGTTATTGTATTTCCGACATTTTCCGGCTGAAATTTTAATGGAAAATGGTTCATAAAGATATTTCGAGGGAGTTTTATGAAGAGGATTCTTAATCAAACTCAACCGAATCCATAAGTTTTGTTGAAGCCTACGATTCTATAGCAGGTAATTTGTCTAACCGTAAAATTTTTTCAACCCGTTATTTTTTTATTATTTGATATTTAATTCTGTATTAATTTCTGAAAAGCAAATTCAAATATTTCACCTAGTTTAATAACAATAAATTTTTAAAATTTCAGTTTCCCATTCAAAGTTTACTGAAGGAAAACTTAGTTATGGTTTCTCAACGATTTTAACGAAAATTCTGAAACGACTCCCAAAATGAATAGCAGTTTCAGATTCTGTATTAGTTTCGCTATTAAAAAATTGTATACTTGTGAATTTATTTGTAATAACCAAAATTGGAAAGCCCATGGAATTTAATTTTTTGTTTTTGAGGTTTCTATCACTGAAAATTGTATCGAGTGTTTTACTTTGTATATGACTGAAAACATTTTGTCTTGCTCCAACAAATTAATATCAGTGAACATCTAAATGAACATATAATAAAATGCATTAAATTCTCCCATTGCTAAAATCAACCCAGCCTACAATTTTGTGATTTCCTGCTATTGAAGATTGCATGAAGGATCTTTTCTGACAGCCTGGAAATTATCAAGCATTTTTGTATAAAATTATCACTAATCAATCTCTAATAGGTAAAAATAATAAAATGAATTTGAAATTATTAGTGAACCTATAATGTTTGTTTCATCAAATTTTGGGTGTTATAGAAACTTGCAATAAAGGTAAAGTTGTGACCAGCAAACAATAATTAACCCTACTTCCCATCGTTAAAAGTCACCATTCCGCATCCCAGAAAACATATTTGCTCTTTGCCCGCGTGTTTGTTTGTTTGTTCTTGAAAGCTCACCGGAGCCAAGAGGCAACAACTTAAAATATAAAACAACAATGTGTACACAAGGTGTGCGCGTTCCCCCAAACGCTGTGTGTACGTGTTTGCCCATGGGGCCGAAGTTCAAACACGACCGGAAGTTACTTAATTTAATTGGCAAAAATTACCCCGCCCCCGCCGCCCAGAAACCAGACCATCAGTTGCTGGCACTTTCGCGTTTTCCTCGACGCTATTTTTCACTCTCTTTTTTATTATGGAGTTATTGCTTTGTTTTCGAACCGGCAAATTTTTACGACTCGCCAAGGGCGACACTTTTAATGCCCGCGCGCGTCACTTCTTGTCGACCACCAAGCATGCTAAGCTGCTAAGTCAATAAGGCTAAGACGTTCACGGGCGAATGCTGCGCCAGCAAACGAGCATCGACAGGCGAATTGGGCGTAAATCCACGAACAGCAATACGCCAAACCATCGAGAACGGTGCAAAGTTGGACTAAAAAGAGCTCGAAATGGTGGCGGAAAAAGAGAAGGCCTAGAGCGGCAAGTGGCGAAGACAACAAAGTGTTGGCGCTTTCAGAAATAACATTTTTACTACTTTGGCAAGCGCGAGTCGCTGGCGTTTGTCCGGGTGCATCCACGGGGGTCGATGATGATGAAAACGAAGAAGAAGCCGTAAGTGCTTTTCTAATATCCGTGCCGTGCGCGCCTCGAGTTCGTCCTTGCTTGCCTAGGTGGAAGTCACTTCATTTGTCTTTTATTACTTTCGACGGTGCGAATCATTCACTTCTTCCGAGTCGAGTGCGCTTCTGAAGTGTGACATTCACTAGTTTTGAGTGGCTTCATTTCGATTACAGGTTAACAACAACAATATGTGAAAACGAAGAAATTTCGGCAAAGAAATTGGTGTATTGGGGATTTTCATGGTAATTTTCAATCATGTTGGTAACACTTGAAAAGCTCAAACATCATTACACCACATTCATGTGCGTACAAACCATAAATTTCAACATATTATTCATTAAACATCCCATAGATAAAAATGACTATAAAATTTATTATATTAATAAAATATGCGGATATAGGGATTTTTTTATTTGGCACTCCTGAAATATCACCAGGAACGTCACCAGATGTCCTTCCAGACATTGAAAGCCATAAAATTGCCAATTACACATAACTTCTCGTTAAATTACATCAAAAAAGAAACGAACAAGACAAACGCCAACAGGAAATTTGTACTTAATTGCCTTAATAGGCGTCCTTGCCCCATCCCATCATCCACCCCAGACCGGAAGTCACCCACTTTGTCACTCCCTCCCTTAATTAGCCAATTGCAATAAAATACTCCCATCTCAGCTCTCAAATCTTCTTCTCGGACCTTAAATCTTTTGAATATTATCCGGACTAATGATAGGATTCTCCCACCCATTTCTGAAACGGAGTGAGGGAGGATTGTTTCTCCATGAGCGGGAAGTGGATGTGGAAGCACCACGCTTTATTGCATCGTAAATAACAAGTCCGTAATTAATTGGGATTCAATAAAGAAAGCTTTGGCACACGTACACATACGAAGGACGACGGCGAAGTCGACGTCAGCGCCATGCAACACAAACGGAAGCGGAAGCACGAAGAGAAGGAGCCAGCACGAAGGACTAACGAATCCTCGTCGCGAATGGTGGCGCGACGAAAGAAGGCGAGGAAGGTATGGAATGCGACAAACAACACACTCAATCCAATTTATTTATGGAACGATCCAATTTATTGAATTTATATGTATGGCACAATAATGGCGCTTGATCCTGGATGGTGACGGCGTCCGGAATAAGGAAATTCAGATGCAGCCGCGAAGAAGGGGAAGTTACGGAAGAAGGGAAATAAACAAGAAATACAAATAAGGGAATTCATGTTTTTATGCCTTGAATCTTAATTACTGAACCCTGGAGCTTAGATTTCCCTTAAACAAAATGTAAACAAAATAATTGAATTTCGATATACAAACAAAAAATGTTTCTCTATATAGATCCCTAACGTTATATACAAATATATCTGATTATATGCAATAACTATCATGAAAGATAATGAAAAATTATATTATTTTTATTTTATACTTTAAATTTAACAAAATACAAAATATATTTTGAGTATTTCAATATTGGAATATTTTAATACAGAATAATTGCCCTTTGTTTTTGTTTTTGATGAAATTTCACGCATCAAATATTGATTTCAAACCTTGGATAGATTAATATTTCAGAAATACGCTTTTTTTCATCATCAAGGATCATTTTTCTTCATTCAGTAATATTTATCAATATTAAAAATATGTCAACAATTTTATTGTGTTTTATTTTTATTATAAATTTATTTCCAGGAAAATTTATTCAGACCTGGAAAATGTTGTTATACTTTTTAAATTTTTCCACATAAACAGAAAATGGTATTCGTAGTAAATTAAAAAAGTTCAGTTCTAAAGTATTCTAAAGAATATCAGAATGAAGAAATTAATTATAATTTCAAAACTGCTTTTTTGTAACAAATTGTAATCCTTTTCGTCCTTTTAACAATTTTCTTACATAGAAATGCCCAACTATATATTCTCTGATGTAGATCTGGATTATTGTAAAGGCAAACCTACCATAAAACGAAAACCTCAATAATTAACCGCCCCCGAGAGCTGAATAATTAATTTCCCACACGCGCCTTCAGCCTCCAATATCTTGATCAAACGTTTTACAACCATGTTCCATGTTTGAGCTCGTTTCAAATTTTCAAATTGCACTCTTTGCCTGTTTTTTCCCCATTCGAGACTTTTGTGTTTCTTTCGCCAACTAAACATTCGCTGCATATGCATGGACGTCCTGGGGAATCGATAGCGCTTATAATGCACGTGCAGCCCATAATGGGTCGAGCAGAGAGATTAGCTCTAATGCCATCGTGTATGGGTGATTAGTATGCTCCCCGGACTCAATTCACTTCGACACATTATGCACACCGCCTCCGCTGCCTCCGTCGATCCGATGCTGGCGCCACCGAAGCAAAACTTATCGGAGACTCCAGGCCGGAATATGAATGAGGCGTGCTTCCATCGAATCCGTACGAAAGACTGGTCGTATTAATAAGTTAATATTCAGCTAAGTGCGCCTCCAGGACACTGATTATCAATTCCCCCCGCCTTTCCGGTTTTTCCTCGTGTCATTTTTACGTGAGCCTGATCGTAAAATAAAAGCATCTTAAGCGTTTTACTATCGCAATTCGGTTTTTGGTACTTGCTCTCGCTTTTTTCCCTCTTCTGGGTACTAAAGCTGCGAGGGGAAGGATAAGTCTAGATGGTGTGAGGGCGCGGAAACGAAGGGTGGGTGCGCGGGTTTTGTATGATTTATGCTCACCCAGAATGGTTGAGTACAGAGAGTGACGTTTGTAAATGTAATCCCACTCGAGAGTGACGAGCAAGTGTGTACAAAACCCGCGCGTACTCGAAGAGAGCCCATCTCGACGACGGTGGCCATGGAGGTGGTGGTGGTGGCTGAAGTGCACATATATTTTCATTGCGCAAGTGTGGCGCACGCGATGAAGAAAGCGGATGGCATTTTTCTGGCGTAGACAACCGCCACCAGCCGCAATTCGAGAAGTACTCAACTCATTTTGCTGCTCATGCATATATAAGGTGGAAAAATGATAAACACGAAAAAAGAAAACAAACATGACAACGGGAAGAAGAAACAAAATAAGCATTGCATAATTGAATTTGGGATTTCGTTTTCTAACATTAGACAATTTATTTAAAAATTATAAACAATCAAAGATTCTGTGAAAAATGCTGAAGATAAGAGTGAAGAGATGAGGTGAGTTGCAATATCCTTTTTGGTACAGTTGGTTAAGCGCTGTCCGTACTTCTTGAGACTTGGAAATCCACAGTTCAAATCCAATTGGGGGCAATTTTTGTTTATATTTATTTCTCATTTGTTTCACTGTTATGAAGAAATAAGTGTTTTTCAGAAGTACTAATTTTACATTTTTCATCCAACAAATTAAAAATAATAGAATGAAGAATGTGGATAAATTCGATGCTTCATAGCAAAGAAAAATGTCCAAAATTGGTATATTTGAATAAGCAATATAAATTCCAAGGACGAAGCGGCAAATACCAAGGACTAAAAGCTAAGATCCAGGACATGTTGAGGACCCTCCAAATAACATGGGATCTTTACGTCGAGGTATTAAATGACCCTTACCAACCCCCCATTCTCATCAAGCCTCGCACTCGGAACGGGCCCCATGATTCCATTTATGGGCCATAATATGCAACTCGTTGAAATTTTCCCATTTTTCACTCACGTGAACGCGACGGTAACATCAAATGTTGCCTGATTGCAAGTGAATTAATGCACGTGAAATCGACCGCAGGCGAACGACGCGCGATCCTGGTGCCAGACGAACATTTCAACTATTTCGCAGCAGGGCAAAGCGGTCGGGAAAACGTGCATTATTACATTCCCGGAAGTTGGCGGTCCATCCATGTTCATGTCCGCGTCCATGTCAACAAACGTCCGCCGCATTTCCTCTGGACCCCGTCGGGTTTCGGCCGCATTCGCACGCTAGTTTTATGCCGCTGCTTTGGCGAATCGCAGCAACCATCCTGTTGGTCCTGCCGAGGGCCGTCGGGCGGGGGCGGCGGCACAAACACAAACATTGTGCGGGCTATTGTTACTCGAACAAGCCGGTTGCGAACGAAATGAGTTAAACGTTGAAATGGTATGAAGGTCGTCAATTTGCAACCAATTTCCATATAAATGAGAATCCGTCTATTTTGCCGTCTCCTACCAACAGCCACCTCTTCTTGGGCCCTCCCATGCAGCTGGAGAATCACCACGAGTCCGGGTGGAAATGTTTCTTCAACGCCGGAGTTTTGAATACATTCGGTTCTGGTTGCTCTTCCGAGATGACAATTCGCTTTCGGTTGGATCCAAGTTTGAGTGACGCTTATGCCAATCTTGGATAATATTGTTCTTCGATGGTAGGTAATGATTCAGGGTGGTTTTAGTCCTCTTCATTTTGGATGTTCAGAAATCATGCATCTTTTAAATATCGTCGTTCACAGTTATTTCACCAAAGAATGTGTCCTATTCAATTCACTTTCAATGTTAAAATAAAGTTCTTCAGTGGAATTTTAAAAATATTCTCATTTCTGAATTTAAACGTGCTCTAGACACTTTACTTTCAGATTACAAGGAGAGGCGAAAAAAGTAAGGTTCACTATTAGGGTTTTGTTTTTAAACACATTAAAGTTTATCGTAAATTTTGTTCAAAACTTTTATCATCAAATTTCTAAACAAAACTAAACACTCAATTGAGAATAGATATGTTAGAAAACTTATTGTCAACAAATTTGCAAAAAAGCTAAAAACCGTTACTCCTCTCGTTTTAACAAGGATTTAGCGTGGAGTGAAAATTCACCTGTGTTTCCATGTCCTTGTATTATCCTGGATGCATCAGGCAGGAAAGGAAGATAGAACTCGAGAGTTGAAGAGTTGGAACGATGCGAGAATTCGGATAAAATTCAAATTCTATTCGAGATTAGCTTCGCATTCGGCGCACCAAGACAATAAGAGAGCACGTCGCGGGCGATATTCGGGCATAATCTCGGCTTTGCACGTGGTGCCACAGCATCCAGCCAGCGGACATTTATTTGCAGCGAAATTATGTAACACACAGCAGCCTCGGCAAGGATTTTGCATACATCTCGTATTTACTCAGCCGCGGCGAGCGAATTCTCGCACCGAGCTCGCAGGATGCAAAGTGCGCGCGCGTCCTTTCGTCCTTCGCACTATCCTGCCACCCACCAACCACCCAGAGGACTGCTTGGCAACGTTGTCCATGCTGGCTGGTCGCTAATATACATAAATTAATCTATATTTATGGAGGACTGCAGCGGCGCTGATTTTCGGCCGATTTGCACACGGCGAAAACAAGGAGATTAGAAACTGAAGGATTTACCGAATGCAAATCGTCCTCCGACTTTGGTTCAATTAAATAGTGAATTGATGTGGTCGTGTCCGCGCAAATTATTAATTTAATCAATTTCGGGGGTGTTTTGTTCACGGCCGTGTGCGAGCTACAAAGATGGCGCTGACGAAGGACTAAAAAATGGGCAAAGTTTTAAAATATTCCGGACAAGGATGCGCAAGCGATAAATCATATCTTTGCGATGATGCGTATCAGTTCGTTGGAGGCAGGGAATGAACCGATCAATCAACGTACAGAACCATGAAATCGTGTACCGGAAGTAGGCAAGTTTGGCCAACAAATATTGCGATGCACTCCCATGGAACAAACGTCACCAACTGCGAAGACGCGCGCAAAAGTTTCGGCTTGAAAGTCAAAGTTGCGGTCGTAATTTAAAAGAACTCAATGGTTTGCGAACGTTTCGCACACAGTTTTAATGAAATGTCAATGATTGTGTGCGGCGCGTTTCGCAATTACATAAATGTCAAACGGTGGCCGGCCGCCCCCACGGGTTTCGCGGTGTATCGACGCGATATCAAATTGAGTTCCGACGTTTCGCAACACAATCGCGACGCGCTCAATTTCTCGTGTATTTTTTTCCTGCTGGTACACAACACACAACAATCGGTCCATTGCCGGGCAGCGGCTGATGGCGCGCGCGCAGGAGGAAACGTTAAAACCGAGGGGGCAGCGATAATCTAAATCAAAATCTCTTATTCGTTTTGTATGCCATTGCGGAGGAGGAAATATCGATGCGCGTGGCGTCAGCCGAACGGAACAACATAAATGATCAATGGCGGGGGCGGCGCGCGCGAAAATGCCCCAAGGAGTTTTTAATTTTAAATAAAGCCGACTCGAATCAAATGTTTTCTTTTCATTTCGTTGCGAGCCCTCTTGTCAGATGGTCGGGGATAATATTCCCGAAATGTTGGAAAATCCGTAAGGATAATGGCGTTATTGTATTTTCTTCTTTGTTTCAGTTTTCCGCAGTGGAAGTTTGATGAAATTGATAAAAAAATAAAATCCTTCCTGAACGATTCAACATGGACAATGTTAATTTTACATTAAAGATTCTGAACCAAATTTGAAACGATATATATATAAATTTTCAGATTTTTATCCTAGTAACGTAAAGTTGTATGTGACAATTTCTGTCGTTTTTTTCTAGATCTAATAGAAATTTTGGTCAGCAATATGCAGTTTTTATCTTACAGACAGTACTCTAAAAATGTTGGAAATTTCATGAAGGTAAATATACAATTTAGAAGTTTGACAGGTTGAAATAATTGTTTATTTCTTAAGCAATTAATATTTATGGGAAAGATTTTGAGAGAATTTTTCCATCGAGGACTGTAGATTCAAATGGGATACCGAATAGAATATTGTTTGAATTTAGAAGAATTTTTAAAGTTAATGATCTTATTGTAGATTTTGCTTTGTTTTGTGTCTTCTGGGTTGGAAATTTGATAAAATGGCTAAAAATGTAGTCTTTTACAGTTTATTCAACTAGAAATTGATTAATTAGGTATTAAAGGGTGTACATAACAAGTTAACAGAATAAAATCAGAATTTCAATAAAAAGATTACAGAGTTGCATATCGCCCGAAACTGAACTTTAACCTTTACTTTTTCTTTGAAAAACTGAAAAATGTGTATAAAGTGAATTAAACAAATTTTAGCAGCGTCTCTGCAACGATTTCAAGCGAATTTTGCGCAAGTACTCTCCGCAAGAATTAAAGTTGAAAACTGCACGCTGCATCCGGATCAAAATCCAGGCGAAACGTGCAAACAGCCACGAATCCCCTCAGAGTTATGACGCTTTCCTCAGTGTTGCCGGCACGTTTCGGCTGCAATTTTCGCCCATATCGAAAATTTCGATGCGAGCGAAAAACGCGAAAATCCATTGAGTAAACAGATGAGTTGCACGTAAATTAACCCTTTCGCGGAGCAGCGCCGGAAAGCAATCGCGCATCGGCTGCGTTGGTACGAGCAACCGCCGTCGATTCGCGTCGAGGGCGCTCACGGAGCGACAGGAGGCTGGGGCGCGCCAGTAGGACTCGGGACATCGCAGCGCACACGTCACCTCCGGCCACGCACGGAACCGAGGGAATCCCCGCTCGCCCAAAATTCCCGCACCGTTCCGAAACACGCCGCATCCCGTGCAGTTGCACTATCGGAGTGACCCGCACTGATATCTCTAGAGGCACAGTACAATCAGTTGTTGGTGATTAACTTTCTGGGTGTTTTTTGGTGTTTCGCAAATAATTTGTGTGGATTGCACGCCGCTCAGAAGTGATTAATTAGTCGATGACAGCAACTCGTGCGGAACTTAAGAAATTACTTTCGCTAGTGTGAAGATGACGGATTAATTAATGTTGGATTGGATACAGTTTCAATGCGCAAGGTGAGTTGCTGGGGGTGAATTTTTCACTTCGCTCACAAACGAACGCAAATTAGAAGGAAAGTTGTCTTGATGGTCGCGCGCTCGCACTCTTCGCTCGCTAATGAGAGACTTGCAAGTGTTACTTTACGAGCAGTGCTCTCTGTCTTTCTATCATGCTGGGATGGTAGCAGTGGGCAAAAAGCCGCAAAATGCCAAAAGGCAAATGAATGAGCTCGGATCCTGAAGCGAGTGCAGTGAACGTGCGAAGCCTGCAGCTTTCCCTGTGTCGCGAATCCTGCCTACATTCGCAGTTTGGCACGTTAGTTGGCTGGGAGACGGGACCAAGCATCAAGTGTGAGCGCAAGAAGGTTTTTAATTAAATTACCATGCATTTAAACATGCTCAGTTGATGAGAGGACGATGGGAAAAGTTGCAAAATGTTGTGGTGTCAGCAAATACATTTCTATTTTTTTTATTTATTTTACACAATGTTCACTAGATAATAATACCATGTTGGTCAAAATTACCACTGCCATGTCATTTGCAAATTTGCGAATCAGTTAACGGTGAAAACTGCTAAAATTGTTATTGTACGGGATTTCGCTTTATATACCATTTAGAAGGAAATTTCACTATTTAAATAATTGATGAGAGATTTATACATCAATTTTGTTACTGACAATTTTGTGATAACAAGTGATATCAAAACCAAATTTTGTATGAACAATTGAAATTGTTTGCCAAATTTGAAAGCAGATGAAAAATATTATCAAAAATCAACGAAGTATAATTTAATTGGACAAAAATGGTTGGTCTTAAAAGTATTGCTAAAAATCAAGACTTTATAAAAATGGTTAAATATAAAATAACTTTCATTCATAAACCAATATTATGTCAATGAAATACATCTTAATTAACAACCTCGTATGAATCCAAAAATAATTTTCACGTGTCGACTAATAAATGGAAAATTATGCAATAGGGATGGTATAAACATCTCCAAACATATACCTATCGATTCATAATTAATCCTGCGGGGCATAAATGATCACTAATTAAATCAAATTTATTTCATCGAACGAGATGTTGGGATTTATCGTGCGTATCGCATTCGATCGCTCATCGTCCAATATTCAACAACACCGTTCAACCAGCAAGGATTATGCCATTGGTCGGCATCTGGTCAAGGATGGTTGCTTCCAGCATTCGCCAGCAGTCGTTATTTCAATCCGCTTTGATTTCGATTTCTGGCGCACACCTTTTGTGCCCCCGGTGCATTTATTAGCTGGAAATTATTTACGTTTAGGCGGCATTCGCTCGTAAACATCATTTGAATCGGTGATTGAAGCGGACGGCGGTTGAGAATTTGCTCTGATGACGGTTGATTTGATTCATGCAAATCGGCTGAACCGGATCCGGTCGCTTGGCGTTTCCGCTCTTTGCCTTTTATTGCGATTGCCTCGCGTGCGTATGGAATTAATCGAGAATTGCATTTTTATTGACTGTGGCGCATCCAATATTCTGTGTTTACTGTCTGTGGTAATGTGCTTTGGCGCTTTTTTTTCTGCTGGCATACAGAGTGTAATTTTATTGGGGGGTATTGGTTTAATATGCTACATGTTTACCTTGGTCAGGTTTTTGGAAGAAGGCTATTGAGATTTAATTGATTCAATTTGAGCGAGTTAAAGTTGATTAGGTTATGTATTGCAATTTGATCAAGGAGAATTTTGCGAGAAACTCATGTTAGTCGAAATTTAGATACACGCTAACACCTTAGAAAATTGGCCATAAAGTATCAGGTCAGATTACTTTGGTTATACATGGAACTTTGGGAAGATTCCAGCAGTTTTACATTCAGAATTTATTATTGTATATAGCTAAACTATTTGCAAATAGATTTAGAAAAGTTTCCGAAAAAGTCGAAAAATGAAATAAGGCTAACAAACACCTTAGAAAATTGGCTATAATGTTTCAGGGCTCATAACTTTGGTTATACTTGGAACTTTAGGAAGATTCCGGCAGTTTTACATTCCGAATTTATTATTGTATATAGCTAACCTATTTGCAAATAGATTCAGAAAAGTTTCCGAAAAAGTCGAAAAATGAAATAAGGCTAATACCTTAGAAAATTTGCTATAATGTTTCAGGGCTCATAACTTTGGTTATACTTGGAACTTTAGGAAGATTCCGACAGTTTTACATTCAGAATTTATAATTGTATATAGCTAAACTATTTGCAAATAGATTCAGAAAAGTTTCCGAAAAAGTCGAAAAATGAAATAAGGCTAACACCTTAGAAAATTGG
>JARJDZ010005302.1:0-48872 GCA_030264555.1 Aleochara sp. GC000083 | reverse complement strand
TTCAATTTGCAATTATCTGCTAAGTTTCTGGTAAGATGATTGGGACCTTCTAGAACATCTAATTTTTTGTATGTTCACTAAAAATCTATTTGCAAATTGTTTCTTTGTTTGCTGTTCTGTTGTAAGTCTGGTTAGTTAGGTCGTGTCAAAATCAAAGGTCGTAGGTTCCATTCGGGTTGTAAGTCTTTTGCTTTTTTTAATCTTCAATTTTCAATTTCCAATTATCTGGTAAGGTTCTTGTAAGATGATTGGGACTTTCGAGAATATCTATTTTTTATGTGTGATCTTGAACTATATTCCGCTACTTCAATATTCTACTTGGTATAAACGTGTGGTATTTAAGAAACAAAAATTGAAACTCCATTCCATATCTATATACAAACATTAAAAGGCGGAACAGACTTTGAGATCCATTGTTATCCCACATTCCAACCTCGGATATACAATGGAAACCGAAATCGGAAACGAGCCAACGCATTTTTAATCTCGATCCGTCGTCGTCGGGGTCACACAGGCTGATTCTATCCACAGTCTGCATTCCGTCCCGACACTCGCAGACATTAGGGTGCACATTGCCGGTTGTGGCAGAGGAGCGCGCAGCTTCTCTGTCTCCTCCAAGAGAGGTCTCATTAGCAATGCAAAGAGGCTAATACCAGTGAATATGTAGTAATTGGAGATACTTGCGTTGCGGCGCGCCGCATAAAAGTAAAACACACAAAGCGAAGAAGGGAGAGAGAAGCCGAGAGAAGAGCCAGGAATGGATGCCCGCACAAATCCGAGCGGAAATAAAACCGCAGACGCAATTAATTTTCCACCATGCCACCCCCCGCCAACCTGCACCAAACTTCGTCCGATGCTAATGTCTTACAACATGTACTACATACCTAATAAGTGTAACGCATTCGTAGATAAACAAATGAGTTCAGACACATTAGTTCCATAATGGTTCATAATTCGACGAGTGTTATAATGGCCCAGTGGAATGTTTAATGATATGATTATGCAACTAAATTTCAGATCTGTATTTATTCATGAAGTAGCTATCCTAACAAACAGGTTGTTAAAATGTAAAGTTTTAATATTGAACAAAAGCTTCAAAATCCTAGGGTAAAAAAATGCATAAGTAACATGTATATGAAAATAGGCAATGAATATCTGCATAGGTAGTTAGAATGTTACCATGTAAAATTTGTGCAGAAAGAATATTAATGCGCGATTTTCCAGGATGAAAATCCTGCATAATAAATTAAATCGTTCAAGCAGACGTAAATTTCAATATTTATTTTGATAAATCCATCATGAAAATCAGAAAATTAATTAAATATTTTCTCCGGATAAAATTTCGGTTATCTTTTTCACCATTGAAATATTTCATAATTAAGGAATACGCAAAGGTTAAATTGCTACCCGACGTCCGGATACGACCAGATATCACAAATTCAAATGTAATTATTGCACAAACATTTGCGAAATGAAATTGCGCCCCCCGAAAAATAAAATTCTAGTGGTGCTGCGTCCGGGTTCTTACAAGGATAAACAACCTACAACATCGGTAGCGCTGGTGCGACTTTCGATTCTCTCGGTCTGCTGCGAGAGGTTGCGCTTTAATTAATGAAAATCCAAATGGAAGTGTATAATATTTTCAGCCTTCTTAGCGTTTACGCGCGCGACCAGAACGTAATTAGCACGTTTCATATTTTCCTACGCGCCCCAGCCTGCTCCGTGGCAAGAATTAGCGCGCCGCGTCGACAACCGGAAGTGCCACACCGGAACGAGTAAATCTAAGGAAATACTTCATTTCGTTCCATTCGCAGCCGTGAGATGGGCATATATAAAAAGGCCTTGCAGAAAGGACGAGCCGCATGCGGAAGAATGAAGATGAGAGGTTGGAGAAGTTCGGATCATGGGGTCTTGGATTTCGGGAAATGAGATTTTCGAATTGAAAATATTTGACTGTAGGATTAAATAAAGGCTGGAGGCATGATATCAGATTAATGAGATTTTCATACTTCATTATATTCGGATATAAGGTCCAATGAATTTTTTAAAAAAATTCTTTCAAAGTATCATGATTTTGAGTTAATATGCCATCATTGTCAGTATAATTCTTTTCAAAAAAATATATATATATATATATTGGTTGATGACATTTGATCCTACTTTACAAATAATAATACAGTAATATGTAGTAATATAAGTAGCAGGAATATACCGATTCTAGAACAATGTGTATGTCTATCTCCCCTTAAAGGGTGAGACTGCAATAGATGTATACCTTGGTCTAGAACCGGTTTATTCATACCAGTTTAATTCATTCGCGACTGCATAACGCGCATAAAAAACTGATAATGGATGTCGAGGCCAGATTTAGGTTCTCACCGACACTTTCACTTGGTACATTTTTAGATAATTTATACGAAACAAACAAGCAAAAAAATCGACATTAATTATGAATCCATGTATCTAAACATGTAAATCCCCTCCGAGCGGAAAAGGCAGCCATTAATTACCCACCTATTACAATATCGAGGTCTTTATTAATCAAAAAGTTGCCAGCAAAGCCTTCGAGGCAATCGACTCCTTACACAAATAGAAGTCACTGCAATGCGCGTATTTTATTAATTAATATTTCGCGTGTTACACGAATTTCGCTCATTGCGCTCGTCAGGCGAGTCACAAACTTACGCCTTATTTATAATATATCCCACAAATGGCCGTGCCGGGTCGCAATGCATTGTGTAATTTTCATTGGGCTTGTAATTGCGAGTGACTTGATGCTCATACCATTCTTCAGCTCACAATCGAACGCGAAACCAGAAAAAAACAACAAAACCACAGACATTCCAACATTGGAACAAAATGCCAGCAAATTCAATGAGAAATCATGAAATGCCTTTCCTGTAACAGGCATGGGGTGAAATCATTATCACCATTCTGGATCGTACAACAGCAGATAATAATTATAAATCACCTTATATGAAGGCGTAACATGAGCAAGGATAATGCGAATGGCGGAGGAAAAACTTGACGGCTCTTGCTGCCGTTCGATGAACGCACGTCGAGGATTTGAATTGAGAAGCGTTGGCGCGTTGAGATTAACGGCGGCACGCGAGCGGGGGCGGCAATGGTGTTCGCGTTGTTGCAATCTCATTTCTCAGCTCCTTATTGAGGATTTAATTATTCGTTGAAATGCCGAGACTTGACGCTCCTCGGCACATTCGTTTGACTGTTGCATCCGCCAGCACGGCGGCCGTCTTCGACGAAGATGTGTAATGTGAATGCGTCCCTCAATGGGAGCGGCAATGGGAATGGGAATGGGAACGACAGGCGCTGGTAGAGATCTAATTATTTAGTGTAACAAATCGGGCGTCGCTTGCTGTCTCGCGCTTCTATTTACTCTTAGATTTTGATGAGTATTGTTTATATTCTGTATTCGCGAAAACAATTAGTACTGCGCGACGTGCAAAAACGCGCGCGCTTTTCAGCGAACGATGGATTTCCAAATGCGATTAGCTTGCTGAGTACTTTCTACATTTGTAGATTTACAAGGGCTTTCATACAAGGTGTTGCTAAACAAAAAATGATATACCGAATCATTCAAAATGTGCTTCAGAAATAATTTGTATCAAGACTGCAACAAAATAAATTGAAATTTTAAAGCCGGAAAAATTATTTGTAACTACAATTCAACTGAATTTGTTAACGTAAAAACAAATTGTGGTCGTATTTCCCCTGTTTCGAATTATTTTTCATGTAATACTATTTTTATCATAAATTGAAAATAAAAATTGGAAATATCTGGCATTCAAAATATTCTGATACAGACAAATAATTACGAGTGGGACAATTGCAATTTTGCATTGAATTTTCCTGTTTTTATTTGTTCGGGCAGAAATGAATATGCAATATTTATTGTCCTTTATTTAAACAACCATAAAATAAATCGCAAGCCTGAAAAAACCGATTTGATGATTAGTTTTAATTAATTTCTGATTCACAGCATAAAATATAAATAAAATAAAACGCAATGGAAATAAAAGGATTATAATAAAAATAGTGTTTTTATTTTCAGGATCACACAGGATTTCCAGTGTAAATATAATGAACAAAGTGCATATATTGAAAAAAAATTACCTAATTGTTTAGCCCATGCGGACGTCATCGAGTCCTTGCATCCAAGATGAAGAAGCGTCACGATCGCCGCGATCTGCACGAACGCGCGTACAAGGATGGCCATCAGGAGCAGCAACGTGACGAGCTCGCCGCATGACGGCCGACTGACTGAACAGCGCGTCGGAATGTTGCGAGTGGAAACTGCCGGAAAAGCCGCCGCTACCACCGCCACTGCCGCCGCCGCTGCCGCCGTCGAGCACATCGCCAGTTGCAACGGCGGCGGCGTCGACGCCGAACAACGCAGGCGTCGCAATTCATCTTCATACACACTTCATTTGTGTAAAACCCGGAATAAAAATCATACATTTTTCAAGAATAATCCGACAAAGGATTTCATTCCAATTGTTTCGCTGGTATTGAATTAAGTTTAATTCGATGGGGGAGCTGGTTGCGAGTGGGTGGAAACTTCCAGGGAGATAATTTCAGATAAGAGCAAATTACAAATGCCGCCTCTTGTAGTTCTGAGAGCGCACAAGACGTTCAAGTTTTCATCGAGTTCTTCGCGGCACAAAAGGCTGGGACAACTCCTTGGTACCAACCGCCTCCGCTCAACGCAACGAGTTGCTGGGCGTCTGCGATGCCTGATTATAAGAAGGAATAATTCATGAATTTGCGCATAGTTAATTAGTAATTAATGTCGGTGCTGTGCAACTAGGATGCGAGTTTCGTTCGTTTGGCAGGTGAATTTTCAAAGGATAATGATAATAATGATAATACGAGTGGGGTGTTTGTAAAATTCATGCGGTGCTCCCGTTGTTGATGACAGAGTGATGTCTTCGAGGATGCTCGATGAAGAACTAGAAAAGTTTTGTTACTCTTAAAGGTCGTTGTTTCTCCTTTACAATTTAGGAGAATATGAACAAATCTGGTTATAGAATTAAATTAATTCTTATGTCACCAGTGAAAATTCACTATAACGTTTCTTTTCCATTATCATCCTCTAAATTCTGATCAATGTTCCGATTATTTAAACTTTAAATCCATTCCTTCAAAGGATCCCAATGGAAAAAGGATAGGTACATGACATTCCTCTAATTAGAATGTTGAAGTTAAAACTTATTCCTGAAAATTTGAGAACATTTAAGTCACTATATAATTTAGGAAGTCGTTTCCTCCTTTGTATGATTGAAGAAACTTAAGCATCGAGAAAATTCTCCATTAAAACTTTTAATTACACAGACGCACTAGAATGAAAAATGCACGTGTTTCATTAGCCAGGATAAATAACTAATTACTAGGCATGAATACATTCGGGTAAAAGCAGAACATTACTGAAAGACATCGAAAATTTCAAACAATTACTTCAGACAAGTTTGTAATGGGTTCGTGTCCTATTCGGGCGTTTGAGTCTCCAGGGACTCTCGCGATTCGCTTATCATTTGAGGGGTGGTAGTGCCATCGGTGGCGGCATCGGCGGCAGGATGGCATACGTAGCGCCCTCACTCGTTCATTTTCCGAACGCCAGCCATAGATGGGGTCCCGAGCATGCTTTTCAAGCAATTTCCATACGAATTTCTCTTCATCGATTTCCAGGGCAAACTTTTCAAACTCCAACGGATAAAACTTCGGGCTTCTATTGTATATGAAGATTTCGCAACTCTTTAATAAAGGATCAATATAATTAAACTTTTAAGCGGTGTTTATGTTGTAAATTGCCATTTTCCAATCCTCACGGTCGGTGAAGATTCCTTCGAGCGTTAAAGCTTCGATAAAAATGCTAATGAGCTTATGATATCTTCATCTATGTGAGAATGATTCACAGTCTCATTTTTCAAGGATTTAGATGCTGATAAATATCATTATGTAGGTATTATATGCAGAGGAAGAGTGCCCATTTGGTAAGTACTCTAGTGGTATTATAATATGAATATGAAAAATATCACTTAAACAAAATATTCATCTAGTTCTGAATTTTCATTGGATTTTCAATAATCATTGTCACTCCTTACATGAAGATTTAGCTGTTTGTTTTTGTTATTTCGCGGACAAACACAAAGCTGCCACTTTGAGAATACGCAACCAAACAAATAAAACATGCGGATTGTGTCAATTGGCTGAGCTTTTCCGCCTTTTCCAACACCACACGTACACGACCGCGAACAATATCAACGTCAAAGGAAGGCGAAGAAAAGCTGATCGATAGATATAGATCGGTGGATGTGATGGCTTCGTTCGGCGTCAATGTATTGACACTCGTTCGGATTGGGGGCGGAAGCCGAGGCAGTAGAAGACGAAGAAGTTATTTGTGCAAATATCTCCGGCCATGCTGCTGTGATGCTCGCTGCACGTCTCGATCTAAGTGGCGGAACTGATGGGACTCATGCATGTGCCACATGCGATACGAGCGGAACGGGATCGAACCTAATCTATACGTGAGTCTGTTCACACTCAATGTTGTTGGCGAGGACGAACGAGAATAGAGCTGCATGGAGTTCCCTCAATCGTTTTATACGCTAATCAGCTTAACCAAAGGGATTCAATCTAACGTTTATTACTCTAGCTACTAGCTACTAGTAGTTGTGAGTATTTTGTTGGGTTCAGTTTTATTCCAGGTTGGATTACAAATATATAAATAAACTGACAGCAATAATAAGTTATATAAATATGAACATCAGTAGGAGGCATAGACCGGTTCTAGATTAAGGCAGACCTTCATTCTTCAGGGTACAAGGTTTGATCTTAACCAATATTTTTCTAGTGTAGAAGGAATAGGCCGGTTATAAAGCAAGATGTACATATATGGTACCCTCATCCTTTAATATCAAAAGTGTTGTATCTGTGCACCTTGTTTTAGAGCCGGCTTGTTTCGGCCTCTTATGCTATATACTAGCATAACCTAGTAGTGGGAATTGACCGGTCCTAGAACCACATGCTTATCTTCAGCACTTTTGACCTATACCTTGATCTTGAACAAGACTACATTTTCTACGGTAATATAAGTATATAGTGCGCTCTCACCTTTCAGGGTCAAAGCTGCCGGAACTGTTGAGTTTACTTCTTCTTCTTATGCTATACATTATAGTAGCAGCAATAGGCCGGTTCTATATAAAAATGCACGTCTACGGCACCCATGACGTAAGCCTCGATCTAGAACCCGTTCATTTGTTCTACTGTGGATTATAGCATATGCAGATCGAATGAGCCGGTTCTAGAGCAAGGTGCATGTCTATTGTACCCTTATCGTTTAGAATCCAAGATTCTCTAGTGAACCTTGTTCTAGAGCCGGCTTGTAACGTCTTCTTATGGTATAGAGTCTAGTAGAGCAAATAGACCGGTTCTAGAACCAGATGCATATCTGCAGCAATCTTGACGTACACCTAGATCATGAACCTGCCTATTTTTGCTACTCTAGTTTAGAGCGCAAGTAGCAGAAATAAGCCGCTTCTAGAGCAATTCGCAAATCTTCTGCACTCTTATCCTTCAGGGTCAAAGATGCCGGAGCTATGAAGTTTGCTCTAGAACCGGCCTCTTTCTTCTTCTTATGTTATACATAATAAGATACATATCTACAGCACCCATGAGGTACATCCTTATCTAGAACCCGCTCATTTGTTCTACTGTAGTTTATAGCATATGTGGCAAGAATGAGCCGGTTCTAGAGCAAAGTGAACGTCGACTGTACCCTCATCCTTTAGAATCAAACGTGCTGTGGCTGTGCATCTTGTTCTAGAACCGGTTTGTTTCGTCTTCCTATGCTATACATTCTAGTGGAAAGAAGAAACCGGTGCAAGAACAATATTCATATCTATAGCACCGTTGAAATACACCTTGATCTAGAACCGGCTTATTTACTCTAATGTATTTTACAGCATATATAGAAAGAATGAGCCGGTTCTAGAGCGAGGTGCACATCATATGTATCCTTATCCTTCAGGGTTAACGGTGTTGCATATGTGAAGGTTGAATTTGGTTGGTTAAAATATTGTCAAATTATTTTGCATGTATAATTGTCGATAAACACTTAGTATTCCGACGGTAATTAAACTTAGTAGGTTCATGGTTTCGTGAAATTTAACTTCCCTGGTTTTTAATTATAAAATTTGCTAGGGAATGAAAACCCAGACTAATTTTTAATTGTATTTTCAAGGAAACTGACGTCATAAATCTTGAAACAAAGGGGACAGTTCGAGAAACTTATATTTCAATACAAAAAAACTTAAGTATCAAACTTGCTAAAGATTACAGCAAGCACTCAGAAGTAGGGTTGTTTTAAGGTATAAATTAATTAGCGAAGTGATTGCGATTAGTTGAGCAAGCAACAACGACGGCAACACGACCGAGGGGAAACTTTGCACAACTAAAACCATTTGAAAACTAGCCCTGCTTGTAAGCATCCTGCTACGAGTTGGAAATTAATAATTCACAAAACGGGTTGCCAGCGTGCAACAATAGCCTCAAATGTATCTCTCACCTATGATAGCAGTTCTCCACATGGTACAAGAAAAAGAGGGTGAGCAGCAGGGTTATGAACAAATTGCGCGGTGCATCACCAGGAAAGGGGTATGTACATGGAGAATGCAGTCATTACATTTCAGTCTCCTCGCATGTGCGTTTAACCCGTCTGGATTCAATATATTTTGTACCATATGAGCCGAAAGTAATTGTTTAGTGATGGATTTATCCTTCTGTAACCAAATAATGGGGACATTCATATTATTTGAGGTAACATAAAGTTTGGGACGTTCTGAGGTGGTAAATTCAAATTTCTTTTAACTAACTGTTATTTACTGGTAGGGTTGACTTAAAAGGTTGCATTTAGATATTATATCTAGTTGTCTATGTTTTAACAAATGGTGTATCAATTTAGCTAGTTAACAGACCTTAGAAAACCTTAAAAGTTTGAGAAAACCCCAAAAATACTACTTGGAGTGAGATATTCAATCAGTCCTGTTTGATAACCAGATCACATAAACTCGAACTCCCCATCCTTACAGACTATTATTAAACCCATTTCTCAGTCTGATTAATTGCCAGGAATACCTTCCAAAAGTGATTATTTACATTCAATTGCACCGCTCATGAAATACTGCTTTATGTCATCCAATTAGAATTTTATGCAACATTTAACTCCTCGGCGCCACGTCAACGGCATAAAACACTTAAGAATTTATGAAACTTTTCCCAGTTCTTCCTGGTTTCACGTAGTCCTCTCCCCTTCTAGTTAGGCAAATTAAACAGGTATAAATTCAGAGATAGGAAAGGCTTGTGTCACATCAAGATCGTGACACCTAGTTGCCTCCTTAACTCTTTGGTCTGGTGCTTTCCTCAGCTAGCGTTATTTTCGTCTGCAGGATGCCTGAGGTGTAATGTCGGGCGTCGTAAAATTCCTGCAGAGCAGTCGACGTTAATAGCTGATATTACTTTTAATACTTATGCTCAGACAATATAGTATAATGCTAAGAATGTTATTAGTATGCTAGTTACGTGTGCATCCTGCATCACATGTCAGGAGGCGAATGTTTGAGAGGCATGACGATGAAATGGGTGATGTTAAACTATCCCGACTTTCAAACAGCAACTAACATGTAATGGACAGCTTGAGATAAGTTTCCAAGCGTTGTGATTTTTCAGTTTTAGTGTTCTAACATAGTTTGTGATATCATTGCTTCAAAAACAATGAGGCTTAATTTTGATTATATAAACAATTACGTGCTATCCTTTCATTTGTTGCAATGTTTGGATTAATTTTTTTATCCTAAGATAAAAATAAAAACTTGGTCTAGTTTTACGACCAATTTCAGTTAGTTTTCAAACCGATAGAAGCAAAATGAGCAAATATAGAGAATAAAGTAGTAGCCTCGACAACAAAAGCAAATTAAGATTTATTGGCTATTATCTACAGCCATAACGAATAATGTAGCAATGCAGACATATCCTCATACAATTTTAATATCGTGCTGGTAAAGCACTTTAAATTTCGGTTGCAGCTCTCGTAAAACGCTCTTATTGATCTGAAATTATTCAGTTGCGAAGCACTTAAATTTTAATTTTCTTGTCTGTTACGCTTCCTCGTTTTTATTTGTTCTTGGCCATAATGAGCGCAATAATATAGTTGGCTTTAGTCTCGCTATATTACATGAAAGTTTCTTCGAGATACATAGCAACAAAATAAGGGTAAATATGTATAAATATTTTATAAAGAAAAGAAATTTTGTTCTCACGAGTGAGCCAACAATTTACTGAAGGTTGTAATTTTTGCTTTAATTAAAATCTTGGTAATTTATTTGAATCAGCGCTTGCCTTCATTTCATCACACCTAATACTAATATTTACAAATATAAATTATTAATGAACTTTTAATTCCCGGAATCCGCCCATAATAGCTTTTGACAGCTCGAAAAATATTCCTGGAATGAAATTAACATTCACTTCATTCAAGAAAGGCAGTCCAATTGAATTAATATAAATAAATAAGAACGCTTCCATAAAAGGATTAACGAAGTCGAAGGAATGAAAAGACAATGTGTCAGTAGGTTTGTTGTTTTACCCCCATTGATATCCCACCTCTTCCCACTCCTTTTACGGGCATTGTCATTCGACGAGCTGAGTGTGTCTGAACTTTGCTAATTCCACTTTTGTACTTTTGTTGCCGTGACTTACAAACGTTTCCCCTTTTTTCTTCCGCTCGCTGATCGGCATTTCTTTTCTCTGCTTTTTCTTCGTCGACCAGCCCAATCTCCATTCCGATTGCACCATCTCTCTATCGATTTGAATACATTACGTAATTAAATTCTTAAGAAGTCAGTTTTTAAGCAGATCAACTTTCCTTTTAGCATTAATCTGGATGATCCCGAGGGCCGGGATTTGGAGCGACCTTTATTTAATTGTCTTCTCTGATTCTCCGCGAGTGTATCCCTCTTCGCCGCCACCATCTCTCAGCCGAGCCACCATGCAATAGCTACGGCAAAGCTGGAGGCGCCCAAAGCAAAGCTCTTTGCCTTTTGCCTATTCTCATCTTCTGTATAGATATAGCTGAAGTTATCATTTCCAAGGATTCAATTTCCCTGTCCGAGGCGGCCGTTGTCTCGTCGGGCAAATGCGGCGGTGTTTGCAGACGGCTGGCGGTGGTATCACAAGATACTAGGTACGTTTCGAAGGAGTAAGAAATAATCGCAAAAAATGAACGCGAAATGAAAACGAATGGCTGGCAATAAGCGAAAGGATAAAACGAAAGAAAAAGAAGACGTGGGGATTGATACCAACTGGGAGAAGTATGAATGCTGGGATAGCATTGTTGGGATGGGAGGACTAATAGAGATGTGAAGAGAGGTGGCACGATAAAGGAATGATGTTGCATTGATGCGGCATCATTTGACGGCGAAATCAATACGAAAATGAGATGTCGAAGACAAGGGTTGCATGCAAATGCGACGCTCTTTCGCCAACGTCTATTGTTATCTGTCTATCTTTACATTTGTTCGCGTTTTGCTTGAATGGAAATTGACAATCGCTGATAATTGTTTTGTTCTTGCTACGGAAACACGCCGATATCAGTCTTATCACTTCACCGGTTTATTCATGATATAATAACTTTGGCTTAATATTAAGAAAGATACTATATTGGGTGTATATTAATCAAATCAACTTGATAAAATAACATGATATTGTCAGAAATACAAATTGTTTTTATATTTGTTAAGTAATAATCTTAGTAGAAGAAATATGCCGGTTCTAAATCAATGTGTGCTTCTATTGCATCTTGAAGCTAGAAGAGTATGCATCTTGCTCTAGAACCGGTATATTCCTTCTACTAATATAAATAAAATAATTGTAATTGCGTATAAAATTTTTGACTTGACTATTGTTATTCTTCACTTGCCTCGCATATCCATGAGTCAGCAAACTGAAACAAAAGGTTGTATCTGCAAGCCTACCAAGTCCAACAAAAGCAACACTGAACATAATGCCACAAATCAAAAGCTCCTGCCAATGAAGTCATTTTATTATTTCGCCCGACTTGACGAGTGACACGTGGTATAAAAGCAGCTTTAGCTTCATTAGCGGGACGCATTGATGAAGTTGCAATGCGGCATGAGTCGATGAAACAACAGCGCGAAGTTGAACGATAGCGATACTTGAAGACAGGTGGGATTGGGCACGGGTGGAACGTTTGGCTTACGACAAGCTTATCGAAGCATTCACAGCTTTGCCGGCTCAACAAACCGCAAAACAAAACATCTAGGCAGCATCGAGGGCGATGGTGAAATGACACTAAATGCCACCCGAATGAAGCGGCTGTTATTCACTCTATTATCATTCAAATAACGCCCAACGACTAAGAGACTATGCCAGGAATGCTCTATTTAAATCACCGCTCAACGCGCCGTAAAGTGAGTCAATGCGCCATCATCGTCACAACGGCTGAAGACAAAAGTTGAGCTTTATTCTATTAGTGACGCAAGAGTTTAGAGAAGCGCCAGGACGAGCCGGAATTGCCGAGCGGTTTTTACTTTAGTTTACTTTACGTTTGCTTCTGTATATCTACGCTGCTTCGTTGGCTTTATTTTTCATCCAGTACCCCATGGAAGTCTTCACGACGTAATCAACCCTTTCATGTCGTAGGACGATGCGGCGCGCACACTTTTATAATATTTTAATACAACGTGTACCAAAGACAGGAAGTCACAGGACGAAAGTGGTGAAGGATGGGGAATATTAAAAGTTGACGAGCCAAGGAATTAAAATCGGAGAGCCGTACCGTTGAAAGTTTCGCGAATAAAATTATGTTAAGACGACGCAGCTTTCATCTAGCCGAACGCATTTTTTCGTTCGGAAACTTCTTCGCATCAGATTCCTGGTTTTAGGCATGATGAAGTTCCTGCTTCAATGCTAGTGATGAATTTTCCCATCGGAATATCATTAATTTTCTTGTGATTGATTTTCGTTAGCGAGGAAGCTGATGGATTGCATGCTAGTGATTAAAAAATGATGTATCAATAATGGTGCACATTGTGGAGCTATAGTTTATCAATCAATCAATTATTTTCAATGAAACATTATCTCAAGGGTTTTTCTTAATTTGAACCCCGCTTTGAGTATATTCCTGCGAGGGAGGTTGCAGTAACGTACGCGAGAGGAGATGTGAATTTCTGCGACGCTCTTGCAGTAATTTTTTTCCGTAGACACTAAAATTTACTTTTTTCTATCACTTCATCTTTTAATATTTGTGTTGCCACAAATTGTTTGTTAATAGAGTTTTACACAAAATTACATTAAAATATTAAATTTTGAGTGTTAATGGAGATATGTAATCATAATAGAATCAAAATGTTCATTAATATACAAATAGGTTCAAAACACTTTGTATGTCCATTGCATGCAATCGCGCAACTATCGTACAAATATTAATTCAACCTATTATTAATTAAGCCGCATTTATTATAAATCAAACACGAAACTGAAAACGGAGGCAGAGCACATGCAATTAAATTAATGATTGCCGGCGCGCATCGGCAATAAATAAATAAAATCGTTTGCTCGTTGCGAATTTCCGATGGCACTTTATTTCGTTTCATTTATCATCGAATCGTGTTTTCCTGGAGTTGCACCATGTTCTTCGCGGTTTCTTTTTAAGTCTGCCCCCCGCACCCGCTCCCCGTGCTGCTGGAAAACTTTGAGGGCGCACGCTGCTGACAAGTGGCACATTTCATTCGGAGCCGTTTAGAAGAAGAAAAGGCTTTGTTGAAGCCGCAGAAATATAATTGAGTTGATAGAAGAAAATCGCCGCTGCCCGGATGGTCTTCGACGTGTGGAAGCAGTGAGGGAAACATAACAAAAGAGTGCCTGGTGACTGACCACCAACGCAGCTCTTCAGTTGGATGGTGCTCGATACAAACACGAAAACTATACCGAAGGTTTCGGAAGTGTGGTTTAAAGCTGAGACTGGAAGTAGTTGCCAGAGAATGGAAACATCCTGCAGATGGACTTGGTGTCCTTAGGGGATACAAGCGAGTGCACGTCGAGGTCGACCTCCACGTCAACAGCTACGTCTACCTTTGGAGGCAAGTTTAGCGCACCGCATCTCGGTACAAATCCAGTTGGTGAAGGGATACTCTCCTATACAATGGTTAGTCTGTCAGTGGTTGACCACTGAGCCAACGAAACAATACGTAAAAACGTAATGAGTCCTTTTGCACGCATGTTGCCACTGGGAGCGAAAAGAAAATCAAAAACAATTGGCCACCGAAGATCACCTGCGGCATCGTTCCACAGAAGAGTGAGTGCTGTTTGTCCTTCCTCCTGTGCAGGACAGCTCGACTCTGCCGTATATGTTGTCATCCAGCTCACCATCGAGATAAATGCGCGAAAGAAACACGAATTGAAAAATAAGGGCCGCAATGGCGCAAATGGAAAATGCACCCCATGCAGCTCGGTTGAAATGGAAAAATATCTGCACAATTCCATTCTCGGCCCCTTTCCACGTGCGCTTGTATTTTTAGGCTTTTTTGTATTTACGCGGATTTCAATTGGCATTTGTCATGGGGACGCCTGCCGCCAATTTTCCCACAACCAGGAAGCGCGCATATGAACGCACCAGCATCGAGATTGAGAGAGTCAGCGGCCTTTCAGTTAATTGAAAATTGGAAATTGAAAATGCTTATTGATCCTCTTCATGACTTGTATTCATTTCATGGGATTATTGCCTCATAGTGGCGGCCGGCCTGAAACAACGCCACCCCCCAGCCAACGACAATCATCAACGCGAGCGGCCATAAAAAACCGCTGAAAAAGCCGCCTATTGCTGAAACGCTTCACACTTCAGTCGCATACAGTGCGTCCTCAACTTTATTTCATTCAAGGCTCAACCGACCGACGCTGACAATGACGTTTCAATATGCGCGGACACCTTGTCTAACTCGGCCGGGGGCGGTAGGGAAGTAGGCAATAGCAATAAAACAGTGGGCGAGTTTACGCACGAATTGAAATTTCATTTCGAAAGGAATTATTTGTCCTTTCGACTCCGCATTTGAATGCACGCGCCTCGCAAATCCCCGTCGCCAATTGTCTTTTTTCCTTTTCGACGCCGTCGTCACTGCCGCCCGTGGCGCGCACGCCGGCCTTCCGGTTTGTTTTATGTAAATAACTTGCCATCTGCCGCCAAGATCAACAATCAAAGACACCGTCGACACGCAGACACTAGCGGCGTTTTTGTCCTCGTAGGTTTTATACGAGGCGCCATGAATCCAGGCGTGCAAGAAAGGTGCGAATAAAATAAATATTCTTGTCAGATTTTCGCGCCGAGATAGGTGACAAAGAATAACGGCGATGGCAACAGGTAATTCCCATTGCTCAAAGGTTCACGTGCGCGTCTCAGATATGGGAGCAATGGAGTAATGGCATGGGAGTTATTTTGTGAGGAACTTTCTGAAAGTCTGAGATTCATTTCTGATATAATCGTTTGGGGATGTTTGAACGAAATTAATTCTACAAAAAGTTGTATCAATTTTTTTGAGGGGCTAAGGTAATGAATCACTATAAATATTTCGGGGAGGGGTAAACAGCGCCATCTAGCGGTTCCGCATTGCAGCTTCTAACAAATGAGAGAGGCTTTGACGCAACTTAATAAAACTTTAACAACATGCACTAAAATAAATATTCCATACATTTTAAACATGAGGCCGCGTAGAAAAACGATACCTAACGAAGTTTCTACGTCGTTAAAATCGCGTCTGGATGCATTCGTTCAAATTCGCGGCCATTATGTGATTTTGAGTGGAAGACTGCGGAAAAAAGCAACAGAACCATTCGAAAATTAAGCACTGCTCTCTCGGGCGAATGTTGAAACATTGTCGGCGATCCCATACATACGATTTTATGACGTTTCTATTTTTACGCACGTAGGCAGAGAAACAAGCAAACCGGCAGCGTGCAAAAACAAATAGAAATGAATACGAGAATACGAATATGAATGGCGAATACGAAGCTGGGAAATTTATTGCTTATATACTCGTTTTACATGCATATTTTTCGATACTCGTTTGCTGATGGCACGTCCC
Source organism: Aleochara sp. GC000083 (assembly GCA_030264555.1). NCBI lineage: Eukaryota > Metazoa > Arthropoda > Insecta > Coleoptera > Staphylinidae > Aleochara > Aleochara sp. GC000083. Next base: position 32,703 of record JARJDZ010005302.1, on the reverse strand, counting down.
CTCATATGGGGGGTAGTGTACTGCATCTTGTTCTTTTTATTCGGCTAAACGTTGGAAGCGATGCGGCAACCGCTCCATATTTTTCTTTGCTGCTTGTTCGCGCGCACCTTTTCGCTCGTATTTTCGGTATGCCCTCGCGGCACTGGCACACAATAAATGGATTTGAACTTGAAAACAATGCTCGCCCAGAACATCCCCCACACACTCATATAAATAAACGCACTGAGTTAGAGTTATTTTCGACTTCTCTTTGAATTCGAGCGTGTATGCGGGGTGAGCAGAATGAGGAAAACACCGAAAATATGGTCGTGCTCAATGTTTTCGACATTTATATTTAGTCTACTGCGTATACTTTTTGAATTACACTGACACAAGTATCATAACTGACTGTTCACCCTGTGAAATATTTCAACCCAATAAACATGATAAACATAATTTTTGAGGATTTGAATACTGCGCTACAATTTTCGACAGGTGGAAAATGCTTGAAATATTTTTAAAAGTCATGGTAAGCACGTCTCTGAAAATTACGTCGAGGGCAATAAATAATACGTTTCAATATTTCCCGCATAGACACTATTAAAACGAACGCAAAACGTGCTGTTATAAAATGTCCTTGGTCCTCGGTCCCTTGGTCCCAAGCCCGCACATCGTCACAGGGGTTATTTAATATCTTCCGGCTGAAGTTGGAGCAAAATTGAACGAGCCAAAGAGGTGTATTTCTTTCTAGTAATTGAATTCGGTTTTTCCAACCACGAAGAATGCTGAACCCGGCGAAAACTAAGTATGCACGAATGCAGACCTGACAGCGACGCATTATATTCCAGAGGGGCAGGAGTTGCCAGGGTTGCAACACGTCTTGCGCCCAGACCTCCAACGCAACCCTATCAGACACCCATAGAAATTCTGCGCTCGTGCGGACGTCGTATTTTATTGAAATGAAGTCGCAGGTGGGCCGGTTCGGTTCGATTTGGGCGCGCGTAAAAGGTTATAAAAGAGTCCAAGGGGGTAATAAGTCACGATGATAACCTAATGGCTGTTATGAGGTTCCAGTGCGCTCGCCGATGGAACAAAAGCTCTACTACCATCAGTACCTCGCTCGACTTCCAGCAAGGAGTTTGTTTTTTCCAGCAACCAAGACAGAGCATTCCGCCTTTCCCCTCCCCGTTTCGATGCTCTCATTCTGGCCGAGTCGACTATCTCGCCTTTCCGGACTTTTCCCGCGTTACATCTTCGGCGAAGTATATCGGCAACTTCATTTCAACAAGCACAATGGATTTCTTCGGCCTCAAGTGCTGAAACGACTTGCAGGTACGACGAGCGAGCTAGTAGCGCGTTCCTTTGCACAGCTCCTCTTTTATTATTTCAAATGAAGTGTCTGTTTACGGACGGTGATTTACGCTCTTGTTCGCGCACTTTTTCACTCTGTTTTTTGCTTGCGTTTGCTTTGGCGGAAATATAATTCTGATATCCTTTCCGTGGTTGCAGTGAGCGAGAACATCATTATCAACACCTGTACGCGGTAAACGTCGATTTTCCTTTTGATATTCTTCGATTACCTGCAAATCCAAGCAAGTTGCAAGTCCTAATGAGCATTTTCTAAAAATGTATACGCTCATACAGGGGAAGCCAGAAATCTCAATCAAAGAAAAAATTTGAGAAAAAAGTTGTTAGCGAAAAAAATGTTTAGCGCAGCGCGCCTAAAAAGTTTTCACTTCAAAATTGCAGAAACAACGATTACGGAAAAATAAAAAACGCATAAAGAAAAGGAACCGCACACGAATCAGGCGTTAATAAAATTTTTGTAGCGTTCTTCCGCGGGATTGTTCTGGGGTCAGGAGTAACCCAGCAGCTTTTTCGGGCTACTGCCCGAGAACCAAACACATCAAGCAAATTGGCTATTTGTATTTAACCGAGCGTAAACCACATCCAACATGCAGTACGTACTTGCTTGTAGCAAACAAAAAAGTAGCCGAGTCAGGACAAGGGCAACGTTGCAAGCCAGGGTTCTGGAATACAATGCGGTGGTAGAAATTGTATTCGATTAGAATTCAGCTTTGAGGAATGTTTTAATTTCTTCAGTTGTTCCCATGCACTCAGTTTTTTGAAAGCACGATACCAAAACTAATCAAAAATTAATTAATATTCAAGTTTTTGGTTCTTAAATATCTTGTTTTCGACGACCTAGGTATGTGATTTGTTAAGGTGACTACAAAAATAATTTCTAAAAATTTTAATCATTTGATTCCCTTGTGAGCAAAAAATACTGACCCACTTTTTCAATATTCAAAACGATTTTCCTTATGCACTGTTATCGAACTTACCAATCTTTGAGTTTTCAGCACCTGCGGAACAAGTCTGAAGTAATGGAGGGTTTTAGTTGGGGTGGCAAAATTGCAGATATGAATTGAATGGAAAACCTGGTCCGGCATTCATGCAAGTTGGGCGGTTTGCATTTGCGAGTATTTACAATTAATTGCGAATGCATATGGGGCTTCAGCAGCGGTTGAAATAACCGGGCAGTTTTATACTGCAATTGGCGCAGTTTTAATACTCCCCCGACGATTGGCGCAATAATTAAATTAATTAACAATTGTCCAGACCGCAACCGTAATAATTACCTGCGTTTACTTTAAATTGCTAATTTAATTAAATGACGTGCTATTAATATATTCAGTAGTGCAGCGCATGCTGCATGATTACCACTCCTAGCAGCATGCAAAATTTTGCATCCAGTAAGCTCGTGGTTTGCCTTCTGCATTTGGAAATGTTTGATGATGGTGCCAATCAAATAAGTATAAGGAAGTATAAGGAATTTATTCAAGCTTCATGTAACGAAAAGCATGTGAATTGCGACCGATGTAGAGGTGGCTTTTGGAGGAGCGGAAAATGCAATTTGTTTTAGCAATTGGAAATTTTTAATTAATTTACGGCGCAATTATGCACCTAACTAGCTCTGCACTTTGTGCCGCTGCCTCTGCCGTTCAAACGGTTAATTAATATTTATTCTGATGACTGTGTATCGAATAGAATTAATCATAGCTCAATTCGAACAGCGCAGCGGAGCGGTTGATCACGAACCAAATTTCATCATTTGACCACGTGCATACGAGGGAGAAGCCCAACAAACGTTGAACGCATCGAAACCCGAAACGTACGAAAATTTAATTGAACATTCAATCTAACATCGCTCATTCTCGCCGCTTCCATGTTACTCTTACTCCCTTTCAGTGCATCAGTGTAATAATCACGATGTAATTAACACGAAATTTTCGTCTATTACAACACAGCTCCCTACAAGATATGTCGCTCCGCTAAATTAAGTTATAACAATTTTTGAAAAAAACATATTACAAAATTTTTGGATAAAGACATTGTTCCAGGTTAAGGTTCAAATTATCTGGACAGATTAGTATTTATCATAAAGAAATTATTATTGGTACTGTGTTTTGCGCCTCTTGACTTCTAAATCCGACACTGCACTTGGTTAACTTTTTGTAGGTTTGTTATTGAAAAAATTTATTTGGGGAGCTGATACAAAAGGGTTTTCAGTATAAGAGACCTAGATTTTGAATTATCCTATGATCTCTGATATCTGTTATGATACTGTTCCTTTTACTACATTCAACGGTAATTGCAATTAAATGAACATAAAAAATACAAATAAAATCGGAACGAAATGCTTGCACTAATAACAAGGTCTCGGAGGACATTGAAGCAAACTTGAACGTTTTATTTCTTCTGTTTGCTTCCACCTTGCTACCTCATCTCAGGGGAACACCCGACTAGTGCGAAAAAACATCCAAAAAATTCTTATGATGCGAATCTCCAATGCAATGAGATAAATGGAGTGACTTACAAATTGTGAGTTTATGTTCTTCAGGGGGATTAGATATACTCTAGACTCGATGGTTTCGCTACAAAAGACAAAAAAAACATGAAATAAAAGTTTTTCCTATACTGTACTTTTTTAAGTACTAAAACATAACGTTTATAGAGTAAATCTTTGATGGATTGCCCGTGGCGATAAAAGTTTACTACCCTTTCACAACATACGTATGCTTGGAATGCAGCCTAATTAACAATTTAAAGCACTTGTACCTTTATGGTTTCGTATGCCGGCTTTAATTATTGTTATTCTAATTAACATAATTGTGCTTATAAACGCAAGGTGCACGCAATTTATGTAGATGCCATCAATTATTAACAACGAAGTTGGTTAGGTGCAGAGTTGTACGGGTAAGTATTTTTGTTTTTGCAATAAAATCTTAAGCAATTTTGGTATTAAATTTGAATTTAATTGGCTAGTAGAACGAGTTGTTTAGTTAAGTTTAGTGTAAAGGTAGGATACTACTGGTTTAAAGCCATATCTGGCACAAAAAACATTTTAGTGCGACACATTTTCAGTTGCTTTGTGTCGCACTCAAGCATTATTTGAGCATTAACATTTTTATGGCTGCATAAATTCATAATCACATCACACAATAATCGTCGGTTTTAATTAGTAAAGCCATTAATTATTCTTTTGACGTTCAACGCGTGTTTTCAAGTTTTTTAGCTCTTGTACTCACCAAATAATTTTTTTATTTATTTGTTTTTTTATTAATAAGTTATTCATTTTAAAGAATTCTTTGCAGCAGAGGCTGAAATGGAGCAGGGTAGAATATTTCTAAGTCTTGGATTCGACTACGCATCCACTTGCGCAATTTCAGTCAAAAATCTAAGACGAAACGGGATCTAGAGAAATGGGAAAAAATTGTAGAAATCTTAGAGGACAACTCAAATGGAAGAGTCCAAGAAAAGGATCAAGCACTCCAGAATGGTCCAAGTAGCAAAAGAAGTAGGAGAAGATGAAGAAAACGAAAAAGGAGTGAAGGCGTTTGCGTTTTTATTGGCGTACTGGTATACTTCAGTTAGGTGAGCAGCAACGCTGCCGCCCCCGAAACCGTCACCTTCGGCGCCACCAACGGTTAGGTAGCTCTAGTAGTACTTTAGATGGATTGAGCCCGTACACTCGGCCAATGATTTCTGTATTACGACATTGGGCGCATCAATCATCGTAAAGTACGTTTTTTAATTAAATTCTTTTGACACTTGCGCCCCCGGCCCAAGAACGCGTTCGCCCCGCTTTTATTCGCTTAATTCTTCGTTATATTTCTTCGGCGTCCGGGCGACTCTCTCGACAATCTACGAGGTGTATGCCATCGTCGGAGGCAGCGCGTCGTTATTTCCCCACTGCTGCCTCCCTCATTTCCAGAGCGGACTGTTATTATCGCACGGAAGACCGGTGAAAAAACTCGTATTTTTAGTCGCAACTCGACGTGAATCTCGGCGATGAAATCAAACGAAACGAAATTTGAATAAAATCAATATGTCTTGAGTATCCTGTACGAGGATCGACCCATTCCGTCTAAAATTACGCTCAGATTAATACCAACACATATTATATGCAATTTTATCGAATGCATAAATAATATGTGGATGAGATTGGTCTTGAACTTATCGAACAGCTAGTGTATATTAAACCCGAAATATATTGCTTAAGATTTCTTGCAGGTTTACTTAGTTTTTCTGCTGCACCAGAGGAGGCAGCTGAAAGGACCCCTGTTGGTTGCCGCCACCGAAGGCAGACGAAGGCAATTTTATTAATATGCTCGATACACATTCATTTATATTCGATGCGAATGCGTTATGATGGACTTTGTTCAGCACGCGCTCAATTCTTGTTGCTGGTTGTTATTGCGCCGGGATAAATTGATTCAGATGTATATTTGATTTGATTATCTGCGCGCACGTAGCACGAATATAAATTGCTTTAAATTATTTTCTTGCAGCGCACGAAACACATTTCAATGGATTAATAAAAACATGCAACCGAATTAAATGTGTTTTGATTAGTTTCAGCAAAATATGAAAAAAAAAATAAATAGCCGAACGAGAACAATCTATAATTATAGTGTTCCATCACTAGGCAAAATTTGGTATTAATCATCGCTTGCATGCGTACTTAAACGAGCCTCAAATTTGAATTTTGGCAATTTTGGCAATTGTTGGCAATCAGAACTTTTAATGGAAAAAATCGTCCCAGTGGTTCCGGAGATATGAAATTTGTCGTATTTGCGAAAGAAGTTAGTCGACCGGGACTCATCCTACACACAATTTTCGTACTAGCTTCCTCAGGCTTCCTAATTGCAAACTATATGTTATTATATATTTTTGGAAAGGTTTTCAAATGTTCTAGAACTTGAAATATTTTGGTACTAATCGTGATATTTTGTCATATTTGTCATATTCATCGGTCTCTTCGCTAGATTTTATGGATCTGGTAATTTCCATCTCAATCGTCCATCGACGTAGGACAATGAATAGTGGAAAATGTGTAATCGAATAAATAAGCTCGACACGTTTGGAATTGAATCAAAACTGACATGATTCCCACCCCCGAAATTTTCGAATAGCATGAATCCGACAATCGCATATTCAATATTCAATGCAAAAACGATAACACGGCAATCGCTTCAACAATCCTATTGTGCGCCAAACATGCAGCCAATCGAATCGACTCTTGTCGCCTAACAATTCGCCGGCAAACAAATCTTCGACAGCCGCCGCCGCTCGCGCAAAAATCCACATATATTCCACGATGGGCGTAGATTGGTACACATTGGATGGGCTATTCGCAAAATTCGCGAAAATTATTTAACCGTCCCATAATGGAATCCTACATTTGTAGAAGCCTCCCTGAGCGGCGGCGTGAAATACACGCGTGCGATGAGAACAGTCGCCCGGTGCTGGCGGCGGCGTGTGTATCAAGCGGCGGCACGTTTCGCATTGTGAGGGTCAGTTATGCACGCGGGACGCGTGCGCTCCACTCCACCGCCGAATTTCTCGCCGCCTCCGCCGCGAACGTAGCCGCGCATGCAATGTGTAAACGTTCTCGCGCGCGCGTTGCGTCCTTTCGACGCTACCTCCTCCGGTCGTGCGTCTGTCCGCCACCGCCGCCGCCGCCGCCGAAGCGAAGAGCGGGAGAGTCGCGCCGCCGCCAGCAAATTCAGTCGGCATGCTGCACGCGCAACACACGGTGCTAACACATGGAACGCGCTAAGAACGCGCGGCTCGCGCTCGCTGCCGCCCCCGCAATCGGCGGCTTCTTCGCCGCCTGGTGGATGATCGTATGCATCGCGGCGCTCGCTAACGGCATGGATCCAACGCAAGGTAAAGTGACCCCACGTCCGATTTGAACTCTTTCTTTATCCTGCAACGAACACACAGCCACAACAACGACAGACCGGAAATGGCCGGCAGCGTTCTGCGTGCGTAAACGCACGCACGTATCGAATACCCGCGATATTTCTTCCGGTGCGTGCCGGATTGCACGCGGCAAAAAGAAGTAGATTTCCATGTTAATCGTGTTCGTTGTCTGATTGATTGATCGGTTACACGATAAATCGGGTTTTCATTTGCATACGCAAAAGTTGTGCAGGAGGAAACAGAATAATAGAACTTCTTATCAGCTGATCATCTCTTTCAAGAAGCTTATTAACTAGATCCGCATAAATAATAAATAATTTCCAGCCAATATCATCATGCATCATATAATTTTATAAATTTCGAAAATTTCAAAAAACTAACAACCATGTAATCGAGGAAATATTTTGAAACTACTTTATAATTTTAATTATGACGCCAAGCAATTATTTTTCCAGAATAACAAGTTATCTCATAAGGAATTCCTCGCATGGAAAACTTTTTCTTTTATTAAAGGTTAATTTAAAAACTGCACTAATTAAAATGTGTAATGAAATATTTCAAATGTCATATTACATCCTGAAAGTAGTAATTTCTTATGGTAATGTCAATAAAAAAGATAGATTAAATGTGTGAATCCTTGAAATTTGTAATAATATGATAATGAAAGAACGACATTCTAAAATTTTAGGCTTGTTCAATGAAATAAATTCCTGTGAGAAAATCCGTAATACAGATCGTTTAGATAACAATATCAGATATTCATAATTAGCATAATTTGGGCAATTATGAAATAGTGAAACGACTAATTTTAAGAATAAAAAGTTATCGGTTGAAAATAAACTGTTAAGTTCCTTTATGAAAAAATTCTAGAATAATGTTTAGTATTGTAACAAAAATATATTCAATAGTTTCAGTTTGTCACATTTTCAGTTAATACTCTTCTTCCGTCCTTTGAGCCCAGAGAGTAAACAATAATTAGTAACACAAGTGTGATACTTGAATTTTGTAGTTGAATGAGTTATAATAACAAGACAGACAAAAAACACACATTTATAAAACATCGTTCAATAATTGCGCACTGAAAAATTCGCGTCAACTATAAAATTATTTACAGGCGACAACTAGCAATTAACACGACGCTAAAAGCACATTTGCCTATTTACAACAAGCGTGCAAACATCTATGCTGATGAAATATGCCAGCAATATTTTTAATAAATTGAGTGTGTGTTTGATTACCCATGAGGCATTTCCAGCATCACTCAATTCTCTCACTTGCACTCCAATTTACCATTCGTAGAAATATCGCTACGTATATTATGAAACGCCATTGGGAGGCAGCAGGAGGTATTGTACCTTTCTGTGTTTATGTTATTCCATTTCCTCTCGCATACAAATACACACACATAGATTGCCTAGTTGATAATAGTTTTTTGTTGTTGCATATAGAATATTTGTAATGTGCTTTCAGCAATTTGCTCTCGTCGGTTTGGACGGGAATTTTTCCACTTCATGCTATATATTCCTATCGTGCTCGTGTACCGTTTACTTTCGAGGGGGCGGCAACAATGTCTCTCGTTCTCTTCTATGTATAACTTCAATAGCAATAAAATTTAATTTGTTCGCCATTTAATTACGCAATTTACGTTTCATAAAATTTCGCGAAATTGATACAAAAACGCGCTGCTTGCATGCACAGCTTATTGAAGATAGTGGCGGCAACGGGGGCAGCATCGCATGCATGCAGTCCGTTAGTAGAACCGTAGCATGTAGAAGCAAACAGCGCGTGGAAAACATCCGGATACTTGCATGAAGGATAATTGTGACAGGTGATACGAGCTGACTGGGTCGTAACATTGTTACGGTTCCTATTGAAGGTTGATGGGTCCTGGTTGGCAGGTCTACCAAGTTATCAATGTTTCTCATTCATCATCCAGTCGAACGTGTATTCACTGCACAACTAGTTGAGTTTCATATCTTCTTGGTATTGAGTTACATCCAGCTATGTTATTTGAGGGCCAATTTAATAGGGTTTTTGTAAGGTTCGTTATCCTTGAAACAAATTTTCAGATAGGTCCTGACATCGATGTTGAAATCATAATTAAAAAGTACTAACAGAAAGCTAGAATTATCACCCCAAGACAGAATATCATCATACTACTGTGGGAAAGACATAATTTCGTTCTAGAATCGGTAATATTCGACTACAAATATCGTGAGTCATAATATTGGTCCAGAAACGGTAAATTCTCACTACGATATATTATGTGTTGCATAATAACTTTGGAAAGATATTTTTTTCTGTATTCGGTTAATTCCCCTTCTTTATCTTTCTTTGAGAAATTCAATTTCGGAAAGTGAAACAAAAACCTCCATATTACTCGAAACGCACCAAAATCAAAATTAATGTTTTTTGGACTATCTAAGTTATTCCCATCCTTCTCTCGTTTTGTCGTTTGCTTTATGCACCTTAAGCACCTCCGTTCAAGTCTTTATCTCAACGACAAAACTAGATTCACGTCCCCCAACGAAAATATCTGAAAGGATAACGCGATAGGTGCGCTAGACTGAACATGATCCTAGGACGTTCGTGCACGGTTGCCATCAAAAATTGTTGGTTATTCACGCCGCTTTGTGGGTTTATTACTGCCCGTGTATTGTGCTTGGTGTGAGAAGTCCGGGGCGGCTGCACGCAATGTTAATTTTTGCCCGTCGTCTGCCCTCCATGCGACCGACACAATGAAACGAAGCAAAGTGGAGCGTCGACTTTGCTTGAATATGTAACTCATCCCGAACCAGCCCGCAGTCCCGTTTTCTCTCATACCCACACACAATGCGCTCGTTCTGATACCGTTTAGTTATAAGGGGAATTATCCGCTTTGTTTTACTTTTGTCTAAAACGCGCCAACTTCTAAGGATAATCATTATCCTTCGTAATAAAGTTCACCATCGTTGAGGCTGCATGCGAAGAGCACGGAGGACGAATTACCATGGTGGAAATCCGTGGGGGGGATTGTTGGGTGCTTGGAATGGTTATTATTAACGAAAAGTAAACATTATGTGTATATATTTTCAGCAATCCCTTCAGTCTAGAATATAGAATCTCGATGTTTTAATTGATATAATCGCTATGCAATTATTTAAACGCTGATTTCCTCATGGCGGCCAAACAAAACGTTCTGAAAAAAATACAATTTATATATATTGAAATATAAATCTCTTCAGGACTTCAATTATGTTTCAACAATTAAATGATCGTTAGGTATGGCTAATTGCGAAATAATTGCAAATAGTTTCTGTAATTCCACTCTGATTGTATACGAGTCGAAGGATAAAAGAAATAATTTACCTGAGCCACTTGATTTATTTACGGATTCAATTTGTATTCGCTTGTTAGGTGAACAAAAGGAAGATGGGAAATAAGGCCAGAATGGTGCATCTCGCGTTTTACGAAGATTTTAAATAATTAGAGCGCACGGAAACTTGGACGAGGATTGCTCTTGGACTTAGTCATCGTAAGAGAGATGGGCACTGTTTCCCTCATGCACACGAGAAGTTGCACTATAAGTTTCTAAGTATGAGTGCACCCACCGCCGGATTGGGTACACACAAGTTTTAAAACTACAATAGGTAATCTCGGCTGTGGCAAAACTTTCGCGATTCCACAATTCATATGATGCATCCAGATCCTATAAAGCAGCGACCCCTAATTATACGTTATTCTCATAGTTTAAGATTACAGTGCTGGATAACAACAGGAAAACCAAAAATTTGGGTATTTTTCTCGCATTCTTGTGCATCTTTTGCTTTGTTTGTTTGTTGGTCGCTGGAAGGGCGGTACTAATTATGCGCGTAATTTCTGGAACTCGTAACTTCCCTCTTCGTGCCTCATTTGGATCCAATTTTTGGCGTCTTATGCGGCTTTATATCCGAGGTATAATGGAATATGGCGGGGATTCTTCTCGAGCTTTCGTCCAATGTACGTTCAAAACTTTCGCCGGGTTCGTTTTTGTCCGGTAATAAAACAGAATATTTTAGTTTCTTATTACATGGTCACACTGGGCGCGAATATTGGGGTATAACGAAGAAGGCGAGAATGGAGTTTCGAGTTTGCAGGGCTAGAAAATCGCCGCGCCATGTTTCACATTGGATAACTAACTGTACGAAGCGCGATCTTTGAAAATTGGGTTAATATCGCTTTACTTGAATCATTAGCGTTCACTCAAAGTTGTGCTAATTTTGGCACCATTTCTTCATGATATTCGTTCGTGACTCTATACTTTTTGGAAATAATGTAAAACCGACTTCTATAGGAGGCTAAGATTGAAAGTTTCTAGTTAGCAAATCGTCAGATAGGTTAACATCCATTAAGTACTAAGTACTAAAAAGACATAAAACTATGGGAAAAAAGTAACATTCATCTAGAATCAGCGATTCCTCGCTACGCAACACTCAAGGTGTTAATAATGCTCGAGAAACGGCAAAACCGCACAATAAAAAAACGACACACTTTCGGTCAACATATCTTAATGAAACATGTAACAAAGAATTAAGAATTTTTAAAAGTCACCCGAAAACAAAAAAGTATATTGAGTCAAGAAATTTTCGGGTATCTCTTACAAACTTTGATGACCAATTTTGTTCCAGAACCGGTTATTTTCTGCTAGAAATAATCAATAGATTTTGAGTCATTACTTTATTAGCAATGCTTCGTCGTCATTGTTTTAGAATAAAAAAAATCCTAGTAAAAGCTTTATTAATTAAACGTAAAGGAGAAAACTTCTGGAATCAGTAAATCTATAACTTTAGGCTTCGTTGTTATTTTGCTCAAGAACCGGCAATTTCCGATCACAAATTAAAAGTGCAATTTTGACAAGTTTCAAATGGTTTTAATTTATTTAATTTAGAATCAATCAGTGAACCTAATTTTCAAAATTACATAATATATTAAAAGTAGTAACAAATAATAAGAAATTCGTTGGCGTTAACTTTAGTGAGGTTCTTTGTAGTATCTCGAGTAAAAACCTAAATTATATGTAACACCCTATATAACAACATTTACCTTCCGGTGGTAGTTTCAAAAGAGACGACAAGTAACAGTTAGCAGTTAAACGACGGTCCATACGCGTTTGTGACGGTTTTTCGGAAAAGCGATGAATTATTTGCGCAGTAGCTTCTGAGCGTTGCTGTGAAAACGCCGGGAAAATCAAGGGAAAACGCATGCGGTGGCGGCAAAACAGTGGAAAGGTTAATTGACGAACGGCGCACACGGTGACGGAGGCGGAGGTGGCAATGGCGTGTGCAGGCGCATGCTGCCGCTGCAGTTCCCATTCACTGCATGAATTGTGTGCCTCAACTGACGACACTATACAAAATGTCAAAGCCGTTTGCTGCACAGAGGCGTTCGTTTTGTTCCTGCCTTTTCCGAATCGGAAAAGCGTACGAAATAAATTCATTTATATCCTCTCAATGTATAAATACACCCTTCAAACAGGGTAACTCTCGGGGAATATTGAAAATGTTTTATATTAAATTCCTCCCACGCGAATTGTTTGTTGCTGTATATTAGCATACCGTTTTCGAAACTGGTCTAAACGTTCTGTAGGAGTGATTAAGCTAGTGGAAAATTTTATTACTTCAACAGTGAAATTATCAACTTTAGATGACAAATTGTTGCGTTGGCAAACCTGGTGAAATTCATGGGAAAATTACAGTTAGCTAGCCAATGTTTGAATCGGAATGGAAAATAAATGGAATTGCGGTGCTGTATCATACATATTGATTATTGCAGTTTATTTATCTTCTATTTAACGTGCAGCTTTATTATCTATGAGTATATGAGCATGAGGGTATATAAAAGGTAGCGCATAATCGGCCCAAGGCATTGTTTTCTTTTGATATGGAAACGCGAAAAACTTGATTCCAGGCATGACAGGATACGAGACCGGAAAGTCTGTTTGGATTATATCGTTCTTCCCATACGTCCGGTTTACTTTTATATTTCGTTCGCCAATATGCACCATTTTGAATTTCAAACGGAAACCGTTGTATTAAAATTTCATCATGATCTTGTGGACACTTTTCATGTTGAAGGAATTGAAAAATCGTATGCTTATTGAGAAATGTTGAAATGGTGTTATTTTTAGAAATGAATGTAAATTGATAAGCCAGAATTATAAAGAAGAGGGGAAATGCGTGAGCAACTCTACTTAGTGAAGAGATGCGGTGAAATAATTGTAAATAGAGCGAATGATAATAAAGTAAAGTTTTCACAAGAGGCGCGAAGACCGTGGAAGATGCGTCGTTTAATTAGCAAGTTTTCCGTATTTCTGTGTAATTTTCAGCAGCTCCTTCTTGCTTTCGTGGTTGCTTGCTTTTCGTGTATTCGCGCAGCGAAACATATCGAAATTCATTAGAACTTTGCATATGTAAGCAGACCCCATTACATTTCCATCCTGGTGGCTGGAAGGATAAGGAATGGCGGAAGAAGCAAGACGGAAATTCTTTGTTTGAAAGTTTCCCGTAAGAAAAACTACCAATGAAAGTAACCTTCACTGGAAATAACTACTCTAAGTGATATCCAAAGTTTAATGAGGGAGTATAAAATGAATTTCAGAGCTTCCATAGTCCTAATTATACGTTTTACAAGTTTCACTAGTTCACAATTATTATCAACAATTTCATGGTAGACATGTTTCATGTTTCAAATATGTAGTTTGAATATTTCCATGCTGACGCCTTTGTGAGATTAAAGGACTGAAGGACCATGAAAACTTTTACAGGGTGACTTGTTCCAGGAGCATGTAATACGCATGAGCATTTAGAACTTACACAAACTAAGTACTTTTAACCGCCCAAGACTATGTGATTCATAATGACATATTCGTATAAATTGTGTGGCAGAGTCGCAGCGAACTAAAGAGCAAGTATTTTTCATCCTACTCTATTACAATAAATAACTACAGAATCATATATTGCTATTAAAAACACAAAAAAGTGAGTGGAGTTTGGAGAGTTATTGGATTTTTCTGCATATTTGGTCTGTGAAATGAATAAAAATTGGTAATATTTTTAATTGGTTTCTTCAATATGGGTGCAGCAGAAATTGTTTAATCAAATATTTAGATTTGAAAAAAATGAAAATAATTAAATTTTTACCAACTAACAAACAAATTTTGAAAGCTTATGCCTATCATAAACTATGTGTCAACAGGCCTTTTATCCTTTTTTTATTTACCTGAAATATGTATGATTTTCAAATGGGATTACACATACAAACTCAGTTTTACATTCACTCCGTTATTGAAATGTTTGTATTTCCGTTAGCTTTTTGTCAGATTTCCAGTGAACAAAAACATGCAAAATGGGATGATTTGTTTACATTGACAACAAAACACAATTCGTGTAACGAACATGAAATGGAACACTAGAACAAAATATTTCATTTAGTACCAATTTGCAATCATCCTAACAAAGTAATATTGAAATTTGAAACTTAGCTGAATTTGCTAATTTAAAAGTCCAAAAGTTTACAGTCAGAGATTTGAGAATTGAAATATCCTGATTGACATAAATAAATTTTGCAAAAATAGTAAACTGTAGATCGCTTATATCAGGCTTTAAGGATGAAGGTGCTTGTGGCATTAATATTAAATCAAGGAATGAGAATCAAGACTTAGACGAGGCTACACTTGCATAATTTACATTTCGTCGTCGTCGTGGAAAAAAGATAAGAAATGACGATTTTTTAAGTCGACTCTGAAGCCATGGATGGAGTACATCCGAGCGCAATCACTATCCCTTGCGCTGCGCGAGGCAGGCTCCGCCAAAAAAGACGGAATACTTTATGATAAAGCTTTTCGACGAGTTTGTTCCTCTAAAAAGGATCCATCCGCATTCTATGGCCTTCAACTGCAGGGGGCTGGAGAGTGGTGGCGGTGTCGGCGGTGGCGGCTGCAGCACATAAAGTAAACGCGAAACAAGATTTGCCTCCACTCACTCGTTCGTCTTGGTCGTTCTTTTTCTTTGTTCTTCGGTTTGTAAGGCGACGGAGGTGGTTTCATCGTCTCTGCTTTGCTAGCAGCAGCGTCACTGGATTGTTGTCTTAGGTCCTGTCCATGCTGCAGCAACTTTCCGGCGAGGAGAGCAGCAACTTGTGTGATATCGCGAGGCATCAAGTATCCATCCATCCACTAGGGCCAGGGTGGTTAGGGCAAGCGCTTCACGTCGGATTAATAATTGAACTTCTTGCTGCTCTCTTCTGGGCCGCGAACTGCAGAGTGGCATTATGCAGGATGGTGGCGTTTTTATGTAAGATATAGGGGAAATGGATAAGATTAGTTGAGTTCAAATTAGATAGTATTTGATTTTGTGCACTTGTAGAAGGTTGATCGTGCAAACTTGAAGAGTTTGAAAAATAAAATTATATTGGGCACGAATAACATTTAGGCGGACTTGTTCATCTCCAAGGTTTCCGATTACTATAAAAATGTGGGACATTAATTTGGTTAGGTTTGATAAATTTAGATTTTGATTTATTTTCCAAATTTATTTATCCTGCTAGAGTGCTATTGAAACGGGACGTGTTGAAAAAACACAAATTTGTTCTATCGATACTCTCAGGTCGATGGAAACGTAACGGAAAATAATTATTTCAGTGCCGGCGGAATTAGTTGACTTTGAATTTGCAAACGCACGTCGAATTTCGTCCATCGCGTCCGCGTACACTGCGCCTCGAAATCGTGCTCGCACTCCACACGAAGCGTTTCAATTACCCTGCTCGGATGGGATGGGTGACCGTGCGATGGAACATCACGTGAAACAAGCACAAATAAAATGTATCGTTAGCGTATGCACCCAACGCGCTCGCACTAAGCACCACGGCAGTGGGATGGTTTCGGACAGCGCAAAGAGCGCCCGAGGGGTCAGCGCAGCGGCGATCCATCTCGTGCACTAAAATTGATTGGAAAAAGCCGGGGTTTATTTGGGAAAACATAAAATTACTGCATCGAAGCTCTCTCTACTAGAGTCCTCACAACAAGCGACTGCGTCCGGGGCTTAGAGTACTGTATGTGCACTGGGTAGCATTTACTAATTAAATACGTTGAACACTTTTATTTCGAAGTTCCATTTCTGATCGTGAGGGGAAAATATACAAGATTATTGCTTCGCAGACATTTCCGCAAATTGCCAGGGAAAATATTTACCATAAAGTTTGGTGAGGACAATAAACGTGAGCACTGCATTTGACTTTTTCCTCTCGAAGGGAGTCACATAATTTTTAATAGTGAATATGTGACTATTGTATCAGTGGCTGCTATTGTGTGGTGGTTGGGACGATGAGAGCAAACGTCCTGGAAAAAGATAAGTGCCACCGCTCCCTATTGTGTATAAAATGCATAAATAACCTTCCTCTCAATTCGATTCCAAATGGATTGTTTGTATCCAATCGGAAGTGTACGGAATGATCGATGAAAAGTGCTGCAAATTTTTTGGAAAACCAGAGGGGCCTTCGGCTTTTGTGAGGTGTTTGTTCCACATTTTGTTTTTTACGTTACTGGCGGTTCCGGGGGATGCTAGAACGACGGGAAATCGTATTCATTTTCGCTTTTAATTTGGAATTGATCACGAAGGGGCTGCTCAAAGCAATTCGCCAATCACACCAATAACCTGGCTACCAATTGTATGTAGCAGGCTATAAATTTCAACCCCCTAAAACCCCATAGGCATGCATATACCACATGTAGGAAATTTCAACAGGACTGACGGGATGATGTTGATATTGCTGAATATTTTTGTTCCTTTAACGATTGAGAAATCTTTATATTCCAGATTTGTTTACCTTATGGAAGGGGTTTTACGGGGCACAATCATGTGTATGTACTTCCATTTGGTATGCAATCGATTTAATCTGATCGATTTTGCCCAAGGCATATGAAAACAAAGCATATTTATTTACATTTGCATATTGCCAGGATGAGTTTTCCTACAAAAAATAATCATTCGATTCCAATATCAAAGAACCCATTTTGGTCCAATCTTGTTATCAAATTCGCAATTCCAAAATTTAGATAACTTCAATAAACTTTGAAATTGGAAACAAATCTTGAAACAAAAGTTAATGTTCTAAGGTCTAGATATTGAAAATAAGGTAAATTCTTGGTATTTGGTGGCAGGTTATGTAGTATCAGAACGTGTCAACCTACGAGGCACGTAGTAAAGGTTTATTTTTAATAAAATTCGAGGGAGCACAATGTCAAGTACGCGTCGTCCACCCCACGAGCTGTCGAATGGCTGAGGAAACATGGAAAATGCAAGCCGCAGCACTAAAAGTATTTTCGCCAAATTTCCGCCACCCAAACGTGAGCAAAACGACGATCGACGGACGCGGTGTGTAACACTCGACCAACAATAGTGGTGGAGAAATACCCTTCGATACCGAACGCGCCCCAATCGCAAAATCCGTACTCGAATCGACCCTGAAACCATTCTCTGAATGATTCATGCTCACACTCAACCAACTTCTAGAGGTATACACCTAGCGTTTTCGTCCATGGTGTATGGCTTGACCCACTCTTTTTTCCTCATTTTTTGAAAAACCAATCGCCCCTATGATCCTCTACGCTCTGTTGTGGGTGCTGCGTGTCCAGAAACGAAGCGAGCTGCTAGCTTTTCGAACCGCACACAATTCGACAATTCAACAATTCGGAAAGACAATGGTAATGCCGCCTTGGTCCGTCGCCGATCAATGCAATGAATACTGATAGGCCACTCACGCGGTTCAAACTCGACGCTGCTCTCTTTCGCAGGCCATTGATGACATTAAATTCGAGTTGAGTCCATTTGGCCAACAGAGCTGAGTAGTCGAGTGGTCTCATCGAGAGTCCAATGCGTACCAACTTCAGCATCCGCGTGTTCTTGAAAGTGCATTTAATGCATTGATCGCTTTTGAGTGTCAAAGCAAAGGGAAAGTAGCTTGGAGTTTAATTTCATCTCCTTTCTATCCGTTCAATTGGTGAATCTGGATCTTCTTGCGTCAGCCCTAAACTATGTTCCCTCAAGACGGATCTTAAAATCTTCTCATTCTTACATGGGACTATCGCCAACCTGTAAAATCTGTAAAAATTCCCGTATTAGTAGTCCCTTATTAGAGGCTAAGTATGGACTATGTTTATTCTCACTAAAATAATCAGGAGCTCGAAAGGTTTTGTTCTTTCAGATGTTGTGGTTGTCATAGATGTTTTTCTAACCCAACTGCCTCTAGCGTTGCTAATTCCAGAATCAACTAAAGAAATCCTGTCATAAGACATTTCAGATTAATGTTGTTTGATGCACGTGACTGTTTCAATTGCTGCTCGGGTGCAACAACAAACTAGAACAAACTTGAAAGCAGGTCGTCGTTACCAAGAAAAATTAGTTTGTCGTTACTTTGACATTCGTAGCCTCCATCCGATACGTGCTCATCGGATCGGAAATGTTTGTGCGCGGTATATGCGAAAATAAATATCTCACAAAAGCCGAAAGGTACATACGCCATCAGGTGCCCGCAATAGAATGAAATGGAATACAATAGTCGACGAATAGTAAGTAATAAAAGTCGAAATAGATATTGTAAACATAAAATCCTAGATGTCGAAGGAATATCCGAGCGCAATGTTGGGCCCGGTGGTAGAAGAGATACATATTTTCCTTCACCGGGGTTCGGTAATGGAATAACAAAAAAGCAGATTTCGCTTTTTTGATCATTTCTGATCAGTGCGATATGGGCGGAACGCAGTGGAATGCGAATAAATTGCAAATATTGTTTCCATTTGCAAACTCGCGCATTGCACTGCGAAACAATTCCAGTAATTTAGGACACAATATTCACACACGCATATACATTTTGTAAGCAAAAATATGCCCCGCATTGTTTCAATCAATGATAATAATACTTGCATGTAACAAGAGTCAATAAACAATTTTAATTAGTAAATTATCATATGCACTCATACATTTTGCGAAATGAATTAATGACCAATAAAATGCGCACAAATATTTTTGTGTGCAAGTTTAACATTGTGATGCAACAATAGTTATTAATATTATTCGTCATTTTTTCCCTGATTAATGTGTAAATTTGCAACTATTTCACAACATTCCATTTTGATTAATTATTATTTGCATCGGCAGTAAATTTCTATTTTTGGTTGGCAAATAAATTTGGAATTATAGATAAATATTTGATGAGTTACAAAATGCTCGCTTCACTTATTCAATAGGGCAATTTGTTGTTATTTTATAATTTTATATTTGCTAATTTTAAAATGCAAACCGGAGTATGGGTGAAATGAACGCAGTGGAATGCAGTGCCAATTAACGTTTGGCGTTTAAATCTTTTCTTGAATTTTAATTATATTGGCGTAATTAATGGGAGTGCAACGTGCATTCAGGTTTTAATTTGTTTATTATGCAATCAGCATTTGCCAAATGTTTTTTATTCCAAAAAAATTACGGGTCTAATAACGAGACTTATATTAAAATTTTTCGATAATAGTTACTAGAAAATTAAATTTTTAGTAGCGTACCTATTTTCAATAAATTTGCATAAAAATAATAGCAAACAAGTTCAGCTTCCATGTATATTGCAAATACTAAATTCGCAACAAAATGGAGCTTTGATGATTTTTCAGTGTTACCGCCCTCGAGGCATGCAAAACAATCGTGGTGTTATTGCGGTTCTTGACTAAACGTATCAGCCGCTTATGGCATAATCATCGCATACGCGCACTTCAATTTATAAACAACGAGATAAATCGTATTACGTAGCATATGAAAGTTTGGGGAAACAATAACGAAAATCCTCTCTGCGATTCCTCTGTGATGATGCGGCCATCCACAGGCGAATGTTGGGCTTGAGGGCATGCAACAACTATTATTGTTGGTGATTGGCCATCAGCGCATCCAAAGCGAACGAATTTTGATCGTTTTGTCCTCCATCTATATGCGGATGCGAGTAGTCAGCTCAAAATGATAATGCTAATAATAATAATAATGGCAGCGGCATTCTAAAATCACTGAAAATAACATGTCGATAATTGGCTCGCAAATTAGCATGCGAATGCACTTCATCCAGATGCATCCCTTTTCTGATTTTGATGTTTGGCCCAGTGTTGTAATTCTTCCACTCTGTGGTCGCTTCCACCAGTTAGCCAAACAATGCCAATAGAATGCTCCTGTCAATTTGGAAATATCATACAATCCAGTTGCAGTTCCAGCGAAAAATAACGCTAATATCTGCGAGTGAATGGAATGTCATGAAAATCAGCTTTCGAGAGGGAAGCAAAATATTCAGTTGAATGTTTGATTTAATTCAATTTTCGGCGCGTTTCAATGCGCGGTTGTGATTTCCTCGAGCGCGATCATCGCTCATATACTAACGATGCTGGAGGCGGCAAGCATTTTAATTTCGTATTCATGTGAGGCGGCGCGCCAAATTAGCGCCTTCCAAGGATTTTAAGCGCAATTATTCGTGCATACTAAATTTGATACATGTGCGTCTACGACTTGAGAATAACAACGTGCGGATTAGCGCACTTTGCAACAAAATGAATTAAATACGGTCGGAACTTCAAGCGCTCCGATGCAAGATTTTAATTTGCCACAACAGGAAATGCGAAAAATGCTAATATCCTTGTGTCTTTCTTTCTGTTTGCACACATTGTCAAGAAATATTTAATAAAACGAGAAAGCACAGAAAAAATATCTACATATGAAATTTTACGGGATGCAATTTCGCATGCGAGAAATGCCACATTTTTCTTGTGCATGTCATATGTGTGGGCTGGCGCATTAAAGTGCTTTTTCTTCTCGCATGCGACGAGGCCAGCCTCAGCAACATTCAATTTGGTGTGTATGTGCAAGGGGGGCGGTCATAAAACATCGAAAACAGAACCGAAACGGCGTTTGTGGTGAGCCCTCTCAGCCATCCTCTTCTGCGATTCTTCAGCTGTAGTCGTCCGAAACGAGCGCGAAGAATTTCTGCAACGTGAATACTGCAATTGTAGCATAAACGTAATATACTCAAACCTAGGCTGCAAGCCCTCGAAGAGAGTTTCATGAAAATATTTTGTTCGAGGAGGACGAAGAATTGGAGAGAATGATCGTACAAATTACATTCCAGCACTGGTTGCAATTATTGTCCAAATTGAAAAATAACAAATCGCAAATATTTGGCCAAGAAAACACGCAATTAAGATTTTCAATATCCCTATTGAAGTTGTATTTCAATTATGTTCGGTCCCTGCTTGGGAATACATTTCCGGGACATTTGCAATCGTTTGGCCCGAGGCAGTACGTTTCCTGTTATGCTTTCACCACGAAAAAGAAACATGAATTTAGTCCATTTTAGCCAATTTTTTTCCTTTGTTTTGTGCCCGCTCCGGGAACATACGTGCTGATCTCAGCATGAATATATCCATACGGCAATAGAGACATCGGGGAACGTGTCGAAGGTTGCAGACAGAAGTAAAATTCCCGCATCTTGCACCCTACAGATGTTGCCTCTCGGCAGATGCCGCGAAGGTGGCCAAATGTCGACGAATGGATATTCCGGATCGAGCAGTATGTGCTTTGGGCAGGCATAAAACGCGTGAGAGTTTCCACTAAATGCGCTTACGATCTTGCCAGCGTGGCAAGCTGCCTCCTCGGTATTCATTCTTCGTGCCGCACAACACGAAGGAAAGTGATGAGCGATTGGCGAAGGCTCTTGAACGCGAAGTGATTCTACATGTACTTCACCTTCATCGCTTCCAGGCTCGACACTCGGTTGGAAACAATCATCAGAGGTGGTAAAATTCCACCACCCGAGGACAACGTTGGAGATTTACAGATAAGTTTTATCATGTGACAGGATTGTTAATTTGTACGAGTATCTCGAAAGCAATTCAAATTAAGTTGGAATTTATTAGTGGCTAGCTTTTTCGATTAGAACGTGAGAACATAATGAGAGGGAGCTGTAAGTGTTGGACGAAGTGAAATAGTTGCGCCCCCTGGAGAGGGCACATGTCGCTCTAATACCTAAGTCCGTATAATTATTACGAACCCCTTTGGCACGGGTACCGCTCTTAATCCGCCCTTAATAACTACTGGGCCTGGGTGATAATTCCAGATAGGTTTCACACTCGCTGATAATATTCGGTTCTGTGTGCGGCTCGCTGGGGCGCCTTGCAGTTGAACACTTCTTAATATGTGTACATGAGCGCGGATGAGGAGGTTTTGTCGAGCCCCGCGAATTTGGCCCAACCCTCGACGATATTTATTGCGTAATCTCAACGGAACGTTTCTTACATAATAAACACAGCACATCAGGAGGTGGTAACATAGATAATGTTATCTGGTATGGAATATTATGTTTTGTTGTAATAATTCAATTGCTCATTCCTTACTATTTGCCAGTTATGGAACTAACTTGAATATTTTCAAAAACAAAATAGATATGGGAGTAGTAACCACAAACCATCTATGTGATGAATATTATATATAACATGCCAAATTTTCATAGCAATCGGATAGATAGTTTAGCCATGATGAGACTACAAACATTTATGAATATTGTACTTTATTTAAAAGATTCTCACAGAATAATTTCTCAAGTACCCCCTGAGCAAAATAAGGCTTACTGTATACATGTATACATGCTACAAGTTTGACCTTCGCTGGTGTTTATGAGCTGATCTAAGGTGAGAAAATTACCACACTGCAATGCAATCCTCGAACCACGAGCAGGCATTTTCCAAACACTGAGAATACTGCAGTGCGTCGAAAACGAACCGTAACGAACTGGCTTGCACCTTTAGAGGATCTAAAAATTATTACGCTCATACCCAGAGCCTACGAGTAATGGCTAGACCATACCGGATGGAGCAACGCTGGGCCTGAGTGGTGGTAGGAGGTTGTCTAAATGAAATTAAAATAAGCTTGCTTGCGGACCGTTTCGGTTATTATGAAATGCTCCATGTAGCAATATTTACACCACCATTTGCAGTGGTAGGTGGAAACACCGACAATAAGAGCACGTTTTTAAATTGGAAACGCGCACGCTTTATGAATCTCATATACACTCATTTAAAATCCCATTTTTTATTGTTCTCTCGCCATTCCGCGTTCGCGTATCCCTCGTATAAATTTGTCAATTATCTGCACTGCACCATTGCGCGTGGTCGGCGTATATAGAGCGATAAAAGTTTAAATAAACGGCGCCAACAAATATCCTATTACAACGACCCTTACGATTGCGAAGAATTTTATTGCTAATGCCTTCTTTCTTTGGGGTTTTCCTCGAGATTTCATCATGCTTGTATAGAACGTGCTAATTGTATAACCAAAAAACCACTCATTCAACTAGTCAATAATATAAATAAGGATATAAATAGTGAATAATGACGTTGTGCCACCTAAATTGATTTTGCTCTGAATCTTCAGGAGTCGTCGATGATTCGGCTCGCCAACGATGTTTGCAATATGTGCCAATTACCTAGAAAATTATTTTCCCATTTGGAACTAAAATCTGCTCTATAGCCTAATGAAACATATCGGACGAGCTGGGCCTTGTTTGCTATATAACGTTTCAATATGAGCCTAATTACGGATAGAGTGGCGCAATTAGTGCCGATGTCAGGACGACGTTCTGACCCTTGCGCTGCTAGCCAAACCTTTTCGAGCTTGGGAGGCGGACGTATACACAGCTCGGGTGTTGACGTCGTTGCCTTACTAGCAGCTCAAACACACATGTTACCCAACTTAAATTAACTGCCTGACATCTCAAATGATCTACAGTTGATCTCTCTGTTGTCCTTCTCTTCAACCAAACCAGTTCGGACCACGGATTCTTTACAAGATATTTCATATGCAATTAGTTTAATCTAAGGCAAATGCATGATTTCTTAAAAACGAGATTGAATTCTCTAGGGACTATTCGTAAATGGGTGGTAAGTTTTGGTCTGTATGGAGAACACTGTTATTTTTGGAGAATTCTCATCTGAAGAGACGTGCGGATCTGCAGATAAATTCGTTCAGTCGTAGGGCCATATGGGCACAGCTTACATAGCTGAAATACTGCCAAAACACAATATTTCTTATGATTCTTCTTTGGCCGTCGCAGACACATTCGTGGAGAGAACGAAGTAAGCCTCACAATGCTCTGAAGAGTCTTCGACAATATATGAGCATCTACATGGGCTGGTTCACTCACTATCAGGGATGGGGGTCTAAGCGAAATGAACACAACTGAATAGAAAATAGAGAATGGCGCGTTCCACGTTGAAGAACATGAACATTCTGAGACATGAGAGGAAAATTCCGAGTATCATAATAAACTAAAAATGAGAATTTTCTTTCCTTGGGAAATATTATTGGCTAGTCTGGAGAGTGAAGTTATCTAAAGTAAAATTTTATTTATTTAGAGGCTAGAGAGATTCTGGAGGAATAGCAGAAAAGATCAATATTTCAACTCATTAATAGCCTAACAAAATTTACTGACTCCTTGACTGTTTCCATTTTATGCTAAGTGATGTAGAATATAAAGAGTTTCCATATAGAGGATACTTACAACAATCTGATCAGCCTTACTTATTCAAAACTAAGCAAACCTAATGAGAAGTGGGCAAAAGGCAGAATAGATTAAACCAAGCTAAGTAATAAATGAGCTCGTGATTAATTTCAAAAAAAGTTTAACCAAAATTAGTTAAAGCTACTCCTGATTCACAGAGTATGTAAAGGATGTGAGTAAGGTTTTAATCGACTGGCACCTTTGTAGCTTCGGCTCCTAAAATTGCAACCGCCGAAACAGGAACAAGCTATCGAGATGATGTTTCATTATCGAGTCAAAGGTGTAGGAGGATGTTCTGATGTATATTGCGTTGCCTCAGCTCCGGATACCGATGACGTTACCAATCGATTCCGCTGGCGCAACCAGAGTCTACACGCAAACTTAGTTAATTACACGCATGTAGATTCCTGCGACATGCATCCTGCGTCACAACTCATACCTCGAGGAGCGGATCCCTAAATTTAATCGGTTACGTGTGTGAGGCTTGTGGGATGTGCCCAAGAGAGGAAGACGCTGTCGAAGTGCTTCCGCCTGTCAATAGACTTGGGTGGCGCTATCTTTAGTTGCGAGTGCCGTTCATGAGTTGTGTGATTTCTGCGAACCTATAATCACTCAATATATATGCGTTTGCGGCCTTGCACTGAAGCCAAGTACAATGTGGTTGATGTGGGACGCCGGAATCGAAAGAGGATAATGTTCGCGATGCTGGTGTTATTGATTAGGTCCCGCAAGGCATCATGCACAATTATGAATACTGCAGGAGTGAAGTGGCTGTAGGCGCAGGGATTTGTCTATAGATTAAAAATTAAAATATGAAAAAGTTGCGACAAGTAATATACCTCCGCGGAGAGTTGTAAACTTAATTATGCAGCTTTCGGAATAGTCGAGTTTAAACTGTTTGGGTTGCGAGTTAGTAGCCGTCGTTGTCGTCGCTTCCAACTCTTTCCTCTGCAGTGCCCCTCATCTATATTGGCTACGCTGTGAGTACTGCAGTATGGGAGCTTCTGCTGCTACGCGCCCTAGATGGGCCAGACGCGTAGTGCGCTGCTGTTGCTTGGAAGACAGATTTTGCAATTTTAATTTACAAACTTTTGCGATGCTCAAGTTCCGAAACCGAGTTATTAATGAACCATGATGTTTGCCGCTTTCATATTTAAACGCCGTCAAATAAATTCAGCGAATGTATCTTTAATTTGAACGTCAAACCGTTTCCGTTTCATTAACGCCGTACCGCGCCTGCCTTTGTTGCACAACAACTGCCGCATAGTGCAGTTCTTCGGCGATTCGGAAAGTTTCCTCGCGCTGAGAAGGGGCTTCTTTCGCAACATTCGGTATTGTAGCGTCGACGTTGAGTTTTCGCCACGTCGACGTCGAATGTCTGCGTCGTTGACGGTTGACGGGCTTGAGCTGGTTCAGACGGGGGCCGTCTGCACTATTGTTTAATGACGCTGAAAAGTCGATTCGATGTTAAGTAAAATAAATCGTCCAGGCGCATCGCGCCCTTCGAGTTTGCCTGTACGCTAACAATTCGCTCATTTACCGTCGAATGCAATGCAATAATTTCTGACTGGGGTATTGTCGACGATGAGTGAGCGTTGGGCGCGTGCGAACGACGCGGATGGAACGGTCCGGGCCGGGGTTTTTAAACGCGCATCCAGGAAATTAAATGTTTCCAAAATCAAGACTTCGCGCCACGCGCATCAACTTGTTTGCGCTAATTTGCATTGCCCACCACCACTTCGGCATTGTCTCCATCGGTCCCACTCGCTGGCTTCTTATGGCCGAGGGCAGATTATTTAAATTTGCTCCCGCTACTCATGCCCCACCGTGCGGAAACAGGAGACGAGTCATCAGTATCTTCAATGGCTTATATCCCTAGCATTGGAAAATTTAATACAACATGAACACGTCTTGCTGTATTTCGCCGCACTGCTAAGGATGTAGCCATCGTAAGAAGGAAGCTAAAAAGATGGAAAATCTATTTCGCCCATACGCGGCTTGAATACACACGACGGAAGAAATCGTTTATAGATGACGAGGGTTGTTTGAATAGCCTTGTTGGCTCGGGTATTTGCATACGTTCCGTTCACCGTTCTCATGAAGTCGGAGCAGATTTTATAACTTGGTAATAGATGTCGGTTCCGGGCCGAGTCCGGAAAAATATGCACGCTTATAATCATAAACAAGAAGTTTATATTGGTGCGGTCACCATTGCCTGACAGTGAGATCAGTTTTTCCTCATTGGGCCTGAGGTTCCCTCATGGGAGACCAGGCCAAGTATGTCTTAAAATTCCCCCAGCTCCAGTACCCTACCGATTGTGATTTCAGCGGGATAGGTCTCGCGAGATACGGCCCCTTTGCCGAAAAAGTACCCGCCATAGAACTGGAACTGTGTCCAGGAGTGAGAGTCCAACTCCGAAGTGGACTTTTCTTATCCCCCAGCTCTTGGGTGAGGAGTATCAATGGAAGTATATTGCCCGCACGGTGGACGTATGTTGATCCTATTGTGTCCGCACTGGCCGTACACCCCATCCCAGGAGAGGAAGACATCCGCCGTTAATCCACCGCTGACCGCAGCAAGCTCCTTGAATCACCTATAACAATCAAGCATGTAAGGGATAGGGCACAAGTTGGGGCGCACCGCGAAACCGGTTTTGCATCATGTGCGCCGCCGCTTTCATCGAGTTCACTGGATGCCGTGACAGTTAAACGTAAGATTGGATCGTGGGTTCGGAACCGCATCCAACGGTCTGCACCCATATCCACTGAAATAAAGGCAAAGTTGACAAGAGTGAGCGTATGGGAAACGGGCGACCTTAGTCGTGAACACAATGGGGATAGTAAAATGCGGAAGGGAAAATGAAAAAAGAGTGGTACTCGGAGAACACATCTTCGGATCGTCTTAGGAGGGTCTCAATATATCAGATAGGAGACGCTTGGATTTCGGGCATCACCGCAACCACTCCAATCATTATTCAAAGTGCTCGAATTGAATATCATCATGCGAAAGATGAGTGTGGGAGAAGATTCGCTGGGTTATTATTGAGTGCGTCAAAGTTCGTGCTCCTCATCGACACCCAAGCAGATCAATACGTCAACGTTAATGCCACTCAAGCATACTGATTCCCGTCCGGAGTAGTCTTGATCCCCCTTCGTGGGCGCGCTCCGAAAGAATGGTTTTTTGAGTGATTCATTGTGTTACTTTTTGCTCATTTCTCCAAGAGTTTTTACACCCCCGATGGTTTTTTTGCCGCTCCCATAACGGACGGCGGTTGTATTTCTTTTTCTGGAACCTAAAGATTTAATTCGTAATAATGCTATTACGTTGAGCACCCGCTGCGTCGAAGCCCACGAGGCGACGTGGCAGTGAAAACGTAGAAAAAGCAAGAAATAAAACAGCAAGATTAATCGGTTCGAAAATGTTTACGCGTCGTTCTCGAATGGGTCTCCTTTGCATCCCCACCAAAGCAAAGGATGGCTCCAAGGGAGGGTCGACATCCCTGGAGGATGGGGATCCAAACAGCGTGCCAAATGAGCGCCATTGTTTTTGTTATTTCGTGACGAAATAAAAAACAACCCACGAGTATTATACACTCGGGTGACACTGTCGTCCGGACGCGGATGAACACATTGCGGGGGTCGGTGGCAAGCCCGGGGCCGGCAACATCTTAGCACGGACGTGTCCCCTGAGAGATGAAACAAACCTCCAATACACTCAATACCCCTCAGCGAATCGATTCGCTACCTCGTCGGGTGTTTCACTGCGACGTCGTCCTCGGAAAATATTCCATGTACGCTCTACTCTCCAGATACACATTTACTCTATGCTATATGATTTAATCCGGGAATCACGTAGCAATCCCGCGTCAATGTTATCTCGGGCACAGATCGATGTAGATGGTATGGCCACCAAGGATCTTAGATAAATTAATTTTTCCAGATGCGATAAGTTTCCGGAATGACTTGGCTCCTTCAGGCAATTTTCTGCTAGTTAGGAGCTTAATACGTTTTTTCTCTTGGAGAATTACCCCAAATTTTTGTTTAGATTCCAGTTCCAAATCGCATAATGCAGAATGCATGTTCGGGAGCAAATGGCCAGTGTTGTTGTTGATGTATCCGGGAACAGGTGTAGCTCGAGGTTGTGAAATAAACTACTATCCTACTTTAAAATCAAAGTTTCCATTTGCGAGCCCTAACGAGCTACTACAGATACCCATTTCAGCCAGAGACATCCAGATATACGACAATTGAAATCCGAACTGCGGGCAAGTGGAAAGTTTTACCATCCAACATCCGGGGACACGAATTCTCGACGCTATCCATTCAACAATTCATCGTGTACCAAGTTCCGCACATTGCTCCGACGACATTAATTAACTCTGATCAATATGTGGGATCAGTTGATTATTAATTTAATTCCATACAAATACTACGCCACCGTTTGTCCCCGTAACGGAGGGACGCACCCATTTCACCCATATTCAGTTTAGTATAGTTTAGTAACAGATGTCAGAATTGTGCTTCCACGGGGTGTATGATTCCATTATTTCGGAGAATCCGATACAGTGAATTTGAATGCAGGGTTACCCCAATCGGATTCCCGTTATTAGCGAGTGGGTACAATGGGTATGCGAAAGCAGTTATTCGATCAGAAATTACGAGATGTGGTTGCAGGTTGTTATAGTAATCGATGATGGCCATGCGGACACAATCTAACTGCTTGCAATAATACCTTTCACGCGTAAATACCCCACGCACAGGACCAAGCACCACCATTCACAGTCCAACCTATATCAACTCATTTGGTATAGGTGTACGTGTGGGTGCACGAATCCGGGTTCTCCGCCTTCGATTGAGAGATACAGATACAAATCCGAGCGGTTGCACATATTTTTGCTGTTATGTGGCCGAGACCCCCCAAGTGCACGATAAATATCCTGGTCGCCCAGGTTTATATCGATTGCGAATTGGGAACTCTGTGTAGAAGAGCGTTTTCGGTGCCTTGCAGTCGCCCGCGGTCGCTAATATATTTCAAAAATTGTTTCAACTCTCGGAAAAATGCCCTCGCCTCTGCGGATAACATCGAGCCAAAATAACTCCCATGTCGAAAAAATTCGGCAAACTCATAAAATCCTATATCCTTGCATGCCTCCCAATAGGTGTAAACAAGAATGGGGATTTGGAAATAAACACGCCGGGAATTGCCTCCAACTTTTACAGCGTGGGTCCAATATTAGTGATATTTTATGGCATTCATTGAAACTCTACAACCTGCCGACAAAATATGTATAAAGATATTCAGATGTGGCCTGTGCTGATAAATGCGACTGCAGTGGCACGAGCATATTGGCCGGGTCGTCACATTTCTTCCATCTCGCGGGGTGTTCAGTTGTAAGCATCCGGACCGACCGTCAGGACCAACAAGCGCAACGCGGCAGAAACGCGCGGAACTACGACCGAACTTGTCCTCGGTGTGTGAGTGCATGCGCCTGCGGAGCAAACCTTCTTTATGACACCTGTTTGCTATCAGCCGCAGTGTTCGCCGCCACCATCCATGCTCATATCTCTTGCGCCTTGCGTTCTGCAATGTACAGTGTACTCCACTCACCCCTTTCCACTATGCCACTGGCACTAGACCACTAGTACCACTGGTAGCTGGCAGTAGCGCAGGGGCCAATGCATCGCGAGTTCCGTCCTTCATCGACTTTACGACTTTGACGAGTTTCGAAACCAATATAAAATTTTATACACGCAAAACTTTTACTTCGCTAATAAACTGCGCGCACGCGACGCCATGGACATCGCGACTCTGTATACATACTCGCACTCACCAATAAGTCCATAATGGGCTGCTTCGGTACTCCTCTGGTCGTAATGTACCCCGGAGAGGGCCGAAGCATTCGCATATTACCCAGCCGGGGTACTGGAATAAAATCGCATTTTCTTGCAAAACATCTGCAGTACACGCCGAGTTTGTGCATTGAATTGAATGAATGCGTTTTCAATGAATTTGCTCTAGCATCATCTCCTCGCAAACATTTACGATGAGCTTGCGTGTGTTTGCAAAATAAGCACCGCGTAATTCTGGCTGCAAAACATCTGCGCCTCGCGTACTACGAGATAGCAAATTAATTAATTTCGAAATTTGCAATTCACAAACGACTTGCAAATGAATAACCACCCTTCCGCGATGTGTGGAGTGAACGGTGCAGTTAATTGTTAATTACAGCTGCAGCGCCGGGCTCCCAATAATTATGACAATTAGTGCATGTTTAAGCGTACAACGCTTGTAAATCGACTTTTCAATGCCGATTGCCCGGCTGCAATCAGGTGTATGCCCGCGTGATGTGCAAACAAAGTCAATTTATTTCAATGATTGTTAGCATGCTCGCAATGCTCGGCTATTTCGAGGTGATAGGACAGCTTCGTGTATTGGACACGTCATGTGGTCACCACTCCTCGTCTACCCATTGATTGCACAATGACATGACGTGGATACATTGCTTCAATGATGGATTATGTCAGCTTCCATAGTATCCCATTTGGATTGCGGTTGTCTCTCCGACTCTCTGACACAAACTCCGATCTGCCACACCACCTGACACTGGAAAGCATTGAATGATATCACAATTAGTTTGACTTTTCCCAGCACCAACTTGCCTGGCATGTTTTTCGCCATTAATACGTGTAGTTACAATAGGAAAAAGGGCAGAAAAAATTAAAATATCATTTCCTGAGTTCACGAGTTTGTGTGCTGGCGAAGTTGACGAAAATTTCAGAAAACTATTAATTACCCTCCGGGAAAACAGTAGCAACCTTAGAGAGTAGCATTTTTCATTAAAACGTCACCAGGGGGTCATGGTGTGCGAGCCGACGGCATGTGACTTTGATAGATGTCGAGCTGGCGCATATTTAATAAATTAATTAATAAGAGTGAAAAGTAACTTTGTTGTTCCTCAATCTAAATTTTCTATCATCCTGCCCCTAGTTACTTTGCAAAATATTCTATTAAACGGATTTTGTTCAATAATATTTAATATAACCAATTTAGAGGACTAATAAATAACGAGGAAATAATCAAGGCCAATATTTTAATTGGAATCATCTACCACAACTCTCAGATATTAATTTTCAATTTTCCTGAAATTTACCTGAAAAATTGCAGAAAAATATTGAGGCCAACAACTTGATAATTTTGTCAAAATGTTCAAATAGCAATGACTCAGTTGAAAATGATAATTTTAAGCGGATTATTGCGGATATGCTTTCAGAATTGCATTATATCTATATACGCGCAATATAATTTAAAAGAGATCCAGAAATTTTCTTGAAAAACTGCAAAAAATATTAAGACAAACAACTTGATAATTTTGTGAAAATGTTCAAATAGGAATAATTTAGTTGATGATAATTTTCAGAGGATTTTTGCGGCTAAGAATTCAGAATCAGTCTATGTATAGGCAGAATGCAATGGCCGAGAGATCCTTTAATTTCCTGAAAAACTGTAAAACAGTATTATGGCTAACCACAGGTAATTTAGTCAAAATGTTCAAATAGCAATAACTCAGCGGAAAATCATAATTTTAGATTGATATTTGCGGCAATACATACACAAATACCCTATCTATACGCGTAATATACTTGCCAAGAGATCCTGAAATTTTCGTGAAAAAGTGCAAAAAAATATTAAGCCTATACACTTAAAAATTTTGTCAAAATTTCAAATGGCCATAGCTCTGCTGAAAATGGTAATATAAAACTAATTTTCACGGCTATGCATTCAGAATTAAGTTATCCACACGCCTAGTATAACTGTCAAGTGAGCCTGAAACTTTCGTGAAAAAGTGCAAAAAAATATTAAGCCTA
>JARJDZ010005295.1:0-10473 GCA_030264555.1 Aleochara sp. GC000083 | reverse complement strand
CACGTGCAAATTAACGACATGCCATCCGCCAACGAAAAAACCTGGAATAAGAAACCCAACACTCACACACATACATTCACACATACAATCATGATCCTTGCAGAAATCTTCCATCTTCAGATGGTGCTGCTTTTTCCATTTTACATCCGTCTGAGAGCTTTGCTGAAGAAGTGAGTCTGCAATGACTTTCAGCGTTCCACCTTCTCATAATCCAGCTATTCGTTTCGGCCCAAGAAATGTGTAACTCCCACATATACATATGAACCTAGGTGGTTTGATCCTGCATCCTTATGGAAAGAGTTTCAGGACTGTGGAAGATGTGCAAGAATGTGTTTCTTGCTGGTGGTTGCTTTTATACGCTTTATGAGTATCTTGCGATATCATTTTGCACGTTGAACGCGTTTTGGGACTTGCATCCTGAAAGTCAGGACGAAATACAGGTGGAAAATGCTTCTATTCGTTCTTAAAGGACGAAAAACGTAAAGTGTATTGAAAAAATAAATGTCGAGTATGTTTTCATTGAAAATTTTCTTTGGTTTGTCAATTTGTGTCAAATATTTTTGATTTATACAATAATTTGTAATAAATATGCTCATTAAATTGTTTCAAAAGTTTTCCTAGAAATTTTTGAAGGATTTATTGATTTTGCAAAAAAGAAATTTCATTGCTGGTAGTTTATTAACTGAGATTCTAAGGTAAATAAGTAACATATGTGAAATATTTGTTAATATAATATTAAATAAACTGCCATTAATATGGATAAATTTCAAATAAAATCCTTGATTTAGCAATCTTTATTTTGCAAATTTAAAGCCCTAAAAGGATAATAAATTAATTAATGTTTTTCAATTAAAAATCATATTTTAATTGTCTCAATTATTTAAAGACGTGAATTTAAAATTAATCTATCAAATCATTAAACAGGATAAAATAATCAAGGAATTTTCTAAAAAAGTTAAATCTGCAAATATCATTTTACAAAAAAATGAAAAATGTTTCTAATCCATTAAAAATTTTTATAGTTTTTTTATAGTTTAATTGAAAGATTCTTCAGTTTAATTGCTATTAATTACTGATTTATTTAATATTTTGTAATAAATATAGTTATTGATTTTATGAACATATCCTGGAAAATTTTGAGGAAATTCATTCGTTTATAAAAAAGGAAATTTCATTGTTTGTTATTTATTAACTGAGATTGTAAAGTAAATAAGGAAAATTTATGGAATATTTCCTTTGAGGGCTTTATACTCTTGGAAAGGATAATTTAATTTTTAAGAAAATTTCAAGAATTTGGGCCGAAAGACTATTATCGATAGCCCTCTGGGAGTTCCCAGAAAATATATCATTATTATTATTTCAAGAATTCATTGACATTAATCTAGAATTTGATATTTTAACTTGATTTCAGAATTTCTACTAAAGATTAAATACAACTAAACAACAAACTAAATATTTCAGAAGCATGCTAAAATTCATTCTAATAATTTTCACCTAAAACTTAATTTTCAAAGATTTCCATCCAATGAAAATTACCAAAAATAATAGTTTTCAAAAAGGATAATTTTTCTTTCCAAGAGATATACTGAAATGAAATAAGAATCTAAAATCTTTTCAGAAAATTGAATTTTACCTTTTAATGTCTTCAAATTACAAATTCTTAAATCGAAACAACATTAATAAAGAAAATGAAGAAGTCATTTTGTATCAAAATAACTTGATTATTTCTTCAGTATATTACCACTCTTAGTTCTTGCTCCTTTTGCCAGGAACGAATGAAGGAAGCAAGCAAGAAAAGCAAAAGTATGTAATTCCCGAAGAACGAAATTCGCGTTCATTTCGTTGACGCGCACATACAAAGTGGAAAGTTATGCGACAAGTTCAAGTTGAAGTGAATTTTTAGCCTGTCTACCTGTCGTGCACCTCCAGAGAACCGTATTTTTGCAAGAAGTGCAGATCAATTTAACTTAACTAGGCACTCGTGTCTATGAACTGCAAGCAGACATATAAAAGTATGAAAGTGAAGAAGTTTTCTTCGTTCATATAAAATGATGTATTGGATTTCACAGAGTGCTTCCCATCTTCCCCAAAAAATGAAGGAAAAATATGATTTGAAATTCAACATTTTTCCAACAGCTAAAACTTTATCAGACAACAACAAAAAATTATGGTCTATGGTCAATAAAGAAATGAATTAGTGATTAGTTTTTATGGCAATTTTAATTTAAATTTAAATGTATTTTTTGAAAATCGGGTTGTTAAATTATATTGTTTAGAAAATTACATCATTTTGTTCGTCTCCTCGGTTGTGCCTGAGAGTATCTAAGGAATTTCAGTAATATCACCTTGCAACCAATCGATTGGTTTGGTTCTGGTAAAGCAACAAGAAGAAGGAGCAAAAAAAGTTACCGAAGGAATTTAAGTTACTCTCGCGCGCAAAGAAAACACAAATAAAATACCAATGGAATGTCCCAACGATTCAATTGATCTCGAACTTGTTGTATGCACTCTTCCATTCGATGGAAACTTTGCGAAGTTCAGCATTGTGGATGAGGATGAGGAGATTCCATGCGAAAATTCCTGAGCAAATAATTTGATCAAAGCCGTTATATAAATACTGAAATGTCAATAAAGGATTTATACTATTTTTACAAACTGGTTATTTTTGGTGACAATTTTTAACAAAAAGACAAAAAATTTAAGATCCCTAAATTATTTCAAAAATATAATTTGAATTTGAAGTGGAAATGTATATTAATAAATTGAAATCATTAATTTTCATTTGCAAATTTAATGCTGCAATAATTTGTTATTAAAGCCAAAATAATTAATAGCAGTCATTAACTAACTTAATTAAAAATTATTAAACAAATATTCAATTATAAAAATTCTTGGGTTAATTATAAAAAACAAATTTGGAAAACTCCAGGAAATAAATGTTTAAAGATTGGAAATTGCAAATGTTTGTAATTTACCTGAAAATCATGAATAGTTAACTTGTAATTCCCCATCCAGACTCAAGATGCATAAAATATGTGCAAAATCAGACTAACGTTTGAATAATTCGTGAACAAATTGCGTACATTTCTCGCGGTTCTGCGAAAAACTTGCATAAATATCTAACAAGTTTGCGAACTTGCATTAAAATTTACAGCCAATATTTTTGAACAAATATTTGATGTGTAAATGAAATCTCTTACAAAGAAAATTCTTCAGTATTGAAATTATTTAATTCGTAAAAAACTAAATTTCATGTGGACAAAAAAAAATGATAGAAGAAAAAAAAATGATAGTGGAAGAAAAGAAAAACAATAGGTCAAAATCAGATAATTGTAATAAAGAAAAATAAAATAAAAATCACTCGGAATCAGGACATACGACAGGACAATACGAAATGTAACAATGTCGAGCTTCAATCCCAAAGGTCCTTCAATCCGAAGTGAATTATTCCGAATCAAGGAGCGAAGGAATAACAGGAATAACAACAAACTCCCTCTTCACACCTGGAAGCAATGCGGGAATATCCTTCCGAGAGTTCCATTCCGAATTCGTATTCCTCGAAGTGGGAGCTCGTACAAGGACCAACTCGAATGATCAAACGCCCAAAATTGCATTGCAGTGACAGTCGAGTGAAGGAAAGAAGTGGAAGATTGCCGGAAAAGGTTGAGATTCGACAATTTCATCCGAAGAGTCAGGATGTGTCCCATCCAATTAAAATTTCCGGGAAGGTTTTCGTTGTCACATTATCATCACAAAGAAATTCAAAAATTCGAAGGAAGAATCAAAGAAATCTCATATTTTGGGAATTTAAGGATCGGATTTTTGGAAATCTGGAATTACGAATCAATTTCGGTCAAAGGAACAGGAAACAATCTTCGGCTTGGGAGGATGCTCGAGAACCTTGAACCGTCCATAATTTATTCAAACAATAGCACTCTGGAGTGGGCCCTTTACGGTCAAACCGATTTGCGATCCCTTTTAGTATGATGGTCATCATCGATGCGTTGCAAATCCTCCCCCAATGCTGCGTCTTCATCTTGATCCTCATCTACAACATCATCGTGGAATCTATTGTCCATCCAGTGCGAATGATCGAAGTTCTCAAAATTGGATGGAACAAGGACTCTTCTGTCCCGTTCCATCTTCAATTCCGGCCCGTTTCCGTACTTTATTGTCCATTCCCGATTGCTGTCCTTTGTTTCGCCCGTTCGAGTGGATGGACGCAACGCAACCAACGGTCGTAACCCTTTTCGTTTCGGCGGTCGTGAATATTGCCATGAAACATGTATCAAGTCAATTTCATTCAAACGCTGCCATCCTGTTTACATAATTTTCCACTAGGCCAGATCGCATCGGACGGACAGACAAAGGTCCTTTTCCTCTCTCTTCCAGTTCTCTGTCTTGCTCGATGGTTGGTATTTTCAATGGTTGTTCGCCGTTTTGGGCCTCCGTTGTGCTTGGGTTGCTTCTTGCGCCTTTTGACGTCGAAGGAGCCGCCCTCGCTGGGGCATTCAAACAAATTTCTTACACATCAAATATTCATATCGGGGGCGGCGTGCAGAACTCGCTTCCTGCCTTCTGAGAGGTGGGAAGGACGAGGAGGGACGAGGAGTTTCGACGGACTGGATGGCTGACGTTTCTTCGTCTACACGTATATCGTTTACGCGAATTTCCACCACAATGCGATCTTATCAATAAGGCAACAAATTGATTTTCCATGCGGATGCACGTACAAGAACTGATCGAGGAGGGTGAAGTTGTAGGAAGGGTGGTTCATGTTTGATGGATTCAAGGAGCGTGTAAGAAATTTTCTGGTTTTGTTGATTTGAGTGTTGTAGAAGGTATTTTTTAAATTAAGAAATTTACCTATGAGGAAACGTGATGATAATAGTTGATTTTGTCAAAAGTGTTTTTGTTTTCTTGTTGTAATTTTCAGGAATTCAGGTTCCATAAAAGTGGAAAGTTCTTGTATAAATGAATGTTTGATAGATTGCAAAGATTAGAATTATTTGAAGAAAAATTAACTGGAGAAAATTTGCCAAAATTATCTTTCAAATCTGGCAAAATTTGAATGAAAAAAGGATTCAACAATGAATGTTGGAAATCTTGGAATTCTTGGATGGATGACTTTTGGTAAGTTGTTTGATTACAAGTAATGTGTATCAAAAATAGTTACCATATTCTAGAACATTTAGGAAAAATACAAGATCATAATCTTTCTTCTTAAATCAGTTCAGATTTTTATCAAAGAATGTATCAATCTGACAAATAATGGATGATTTTTACATGGATGATCTTCTGGTACGTTGAATGATGGGAAGTGTACACTGATTTATTCAAAAAAAGTTTGAATAAAAATCGAGATCTGACTCTACTTTTCAAAATTTTCTGATCTGTTAAAATTTTGACGAAAGAAATGTTTCAATAATGGTCTTTCTTGAAGATACTTAGAAGGATGACCTTTTCGACCCTTTAGACTCTAGATTCCCTTATGCAAGATATATTTGAAGAAAATTCAAGGCAAAAAACAGTTCTTAAATTAGGAAAAAGTATCAAAACTCTATTTGATCAAAGAAAATTTCAAGATGACAAAACATCAACATTAGTGATCCTGGATTGTCTTTGGATGATTGGTCTTCTGGTAAATTCTGGTAAATTATTATATATAAGTCATAAATATAAAGAAAATTTGAAGAAATTAAAGACAAGAGAGCATGTTTCAAACAGAAAATTGACTACAATTGTTATTTAGATCTTTTCAAATTTTGATGAAAGGAGAGTTTCGAAAAATAATATTCTGGATGGTAATAAAATGAATAAACTTCTGGATTTTCAAAGGCTAGAAATTTTTTAAGAATAATCAAACAAGAAACTGATTTTCAGACGCAGAAACTTGATCAAAAATAACTTTTTGAATCAGTTCAGGTTTATGCCAAAGAAAATTTCAGACTGACAAATCTTCAGCATGAACTATTCTGGATGATCCTTAGATGGCAAACTTATACAAGAAAAAATTGAAGAAAAATCAATACAAAATACCACATTTGAAACAAAGAAAATTTACCTATCTATCTTTTAGATCTGCTAAAATTTGGATTGAATTAAAAGTCAACAATTTAATTTTCGATGCTATTTGAATGAGTGACCTTTTGGAAAGAAAATGCAATAAACAATTTTTGCAAAAATCAATCAAAAATCCATTCCAAAACAACTTCTTCACTTTGGAAACTCCCAAAACCAACTTCTTCTGGAACAATAACTCCAAAAACCCAAATTTTTCCAAATAAAAATCCACCTAATTACTTCTAATTTCCTACCAACTTCAAAGAATACAAATTCACCAATTTTCAATTCATCTACCAGACCTAAAATCAATTCTAAAATCAATGCACGTCCAACCAATTGCAACGGTTTAATAACCAACCCTGCCCAAACACCATCCTCCATCCTACAGGTACGTATTTGTACTGTAACCTCCACGGTTTGTTTTATTTCCAGAAGCTACGTGACGAAAATGTGAAAAGATTCTTCACCAAAGGGCGGATTCATTTATCTCAAGCAACACACATCCAGCAATCCTGTGGACAACGTACAAGAACAACGAACCAGAGTGAGTACAAACGAGCCTGCAATGGGCTGCTCATTTGTATCGATGCACGTGCGGCCATTTTGTGGCATTGTCCTTGCTCAGGTGGATGCCCATCGAATGGTGTTATTGTCCAAAGCGGCGGAAACTTAATTCCAATTTCAACGCGTGCGCAAATATTTAATTTACGGACGTGTTTTGCTTCCGCATTTGGGATGCTCTTGCTAATTGATCCGAAACCGGAAGGTGAGATAAACGCAGGATAATAGGGTTATGATTAGTCCTAAACTAATCAAAAGTGATGATCAAATATGGGTTGTGATTAGTAGTCTTCAGATGGTGTTAAATTTGTTCTGAAGAGATTTGCGAAATTATTTTAAGGATAATAGTTGATTTTTGATATGCATTTGGTACTTACAATAGTTTTTTATGATAGATTGAAATTTCTGGAGATTCACATACCTGGAACAAAAATTGATAAATTAGTAGAATACTTAAAAAATAGTTACAATTTTCAGGATAATTATGACATTTTTCTAGAATAAATAGTCCTTTTAGTATCCAATTAATGAATTTATATATTACTAGGTTTGATATCATTTTGAAGATATTATTTTCTATATATATTTCTAATTCAACAAGAATTTAAACTCTGAAGAAAAAAACCGTTGAAAAAACCTTTAAAAACCCTTGCCGCCATTTTGTCCACTTCACTTGAGTTCCAGAACCTTCCAATTAATTCCTAGCTAAATTTACAACTTCAGAAACTCACTCACGATTCGCGTACCAAACATAAGATGCGTTAATGACATGCATCTAAAATCTAAATGCTCTCACAATTTGGAGTTAACACATAACGATGCATAATCCTACTTCCGGTCGTTGGTCCTCAGACAGCTCTTCGTACACCCTTCAGACACATAATACCTTTCCGTTTACTACCGAGCACCAACATGTACCATCATATCTCTTCATATACCAAATGTTCAAAAAATTTTAAAATTTCATATCCATAAAACTTTGAAAACTTTTACTATAATTTACAGTCAGGATACATATTGTTTGAGAGTTTTATTTGGGAGTAGATAAAGTGGTGAAATCTAGGATGAAGGAATCGGAAAATATCTGGATGAAACTGTATGAATTTAAGACTTGAAGCGAAGTGAAGATATCCATAACAATAATTACGCGTCGTTTAAAACAACGCATCCTCGACATAAACAAGTTCCCGTTTCGTTTGTCCCTTATTTCCCTCCTAAGACCCCTCCAGACTTCCAGTAATACTAAACAGGAGCATCAGCCTTTTGTTGGGTTTATCTACGAGTTTGTCGTACGAGTCGTATTATAGTAATTACATCCTTAACGAATTATCTTACTGGGGATATAATTTAATCGTTTCCGGTTTTATGTCGATGGGGACAAATGGAAAATGTGCTTCATTTTTTTGCTTTAAACTGGAGAAATGAAAGAAAAGGAATTGAAAATGGAAAATTAAAAAATACAAGAATTTGTAAGTTATTATTTAAGGAAAAATAAATTTTTAGCTATTGTCCTTGAAATATGATGATAAATCAATATATATTTAAATTTGGACATGATTTAATTTTATTGGCTAAACAAATTTTGGAATAAGATTTATTGACTAAAAATTGAATCCAATAGAACCAGAAAATTTCATCAAATTTTTCTAATAAATAGAGGATATCTTTATCAAAATTCATTATCAAAATTGTGCAATAATAAAATTTTAAGACAATTTTATCTAGTAACTGTCCAGTTTTCAAAAAGTCATTTCTGATAGTTTTCTGAAGATGCCAAAACTTAAAATTCAATAAGGATAAGAAATATTGAAGATCATCCTTTCTCCTTTCAAAGAACCCTTTCTCTTGAGTCCATCCTGAAGGAAGATATTACAGCAGTTATTACGGAGCTTCCAGCACGTAATCGGAACATTGCTCGCATCGTCTCCCCTTTATGAATGTTTTATTGGCCGAAATTAAATTTTGTTCCGCAGAGGAGGGGATAAGACACCATGAATATCATGCATGTTGGTTCCAGGACTAAAGAAGGTGACTTTCGAAGATCCTTCTTGAGGCGGATCATATCCTGAACTAACATGGTGAAACGCATCCAAGATTTAAAGTTCTAGTTTATTTCTTTTTTGTAATATTCTTATGTGATGTTATTGATTCGTTTCTAAGAAGTTCTTCTCTCAAGTTTAAGGTCAAAAGTTTTTTTGGATAGATTGTTATATTAGAGGTTTGATCCTTGAGAAACAAAGAACAGAACTGACCTAAAGAGAAACTGTTGGATTTTTTGAAATTGGGGTGTTTGGTTCTTAAAAAAAAACGCTGAGATCAAGAAATGGTATAAGAAATTATTGGTTGACGAATTTTTTGATTTTTTAAAGTCAGATAACACAAAAACTTGGAATAAAAGAGAAAAGGATTTTGAAATTCATCCAATATTAAAAATTTGTCAAAGATATCCAGAAAAATTATGGTCTTAAAAATTTGATCCTCGATAAACATAGTTCAATACAATTTTTAAATTTTAGTAATTTTTGATGTCTGATACAGAATTCTGAAATTAAGGACAGATGGACTTTAAAAATCATCCAGGATAATTAAATCTATCAAAGTATCCTGAGAGATGATATTAGATTATTTGTTTTTATTATTTTCATTTTTCTAATTTTGGACTTTTTTATGATTTTGTTAATCAACAAATATTATCACTTGAAAATCTTTCGAAATCTTTCAAAAAAATTAAGTTATTAAAGTTTAGGAGTATTTCATCTGAATAGAAATGTCTCGAGTTATTTTTAATAGGTGATTTTTTCAAAAAAAAATCCATAATTTCTTAACATCTTGTTTTCAGATTTTGATATGGATTTGCATACTAAAAATAAATTATGAATTTGTTAGAGATATCTAAGAAAATTAATAATTCTAGAACTTCAAAGAATACAAACACCTTGTTCCTTGAGTATCAATTTTAGGATCAACCAACATGTCTTCCAAAATTTTCACCACAGAAAACACCATCTTGAAATAAACTTACTTGACAAAAAAAGTTTAGATTTAAAATTAGCGAAAACCTTGCGGATTCTTGAACGAACATAACAAATCACAATACAGAAGCAATCTCTTAGGAGATATCTAGGATCTCTTTGTGGAAACTCTTTGTGGAGCGAGCAACCCGTTGGTGAATGCGGCGCGTTCCAATATCGAAAGTTGGTATCCACTTCGTATTCGCACTATGAAAACTTTTAAATTTACTCGCTGAACCCTCGGCAATCTAATACTTCCTAGCTGCAAGGACTCCTCATCCATCCTCCCAGCCATATCTAGTCCACTTCCATCCACTGCCCTCTGCAACTGTGGCCGAAGAGCATCTCGGGCAGTTCGTACATTTTGCATATATTTCTGCACACATCTTCACGTTCGTACCACCATTCTGAACTCGTAGTAACTTTTGAATCCGTGGAGAAGAACGAACGCACATTTTCGCCCTGCTGGGTAATCCTGAAAAATAACCCCGAAGAGTTTCCGCCATTGAACTTTCTCTTCCTGTCTTCGTACAAAACGAAAACGTCGACAAATAATGTCTTCAAACGAAATTCCCCCATTCTTCAATGGATGTTTTCATTTTGGGAAATGACATTCAATGAAAAATCATCTTCATTTCAGATGCTTTTTGATATTATAATTTTAATTTTAATTAAACAAAATTGTAATTCCTGGCACATTTTATTGTGGGCCAACATTTTACCAATTTGGGTCTTTCATTTGTATATTTTTGGCTGTGTGTATATGTATGAATGTGTGTATGTGTGTAAAAGGAATCCTAAAGCAAAATGGATGCAAATTATTGGGACTTTCAGA
>JARJDZ010005294.1:0-26364 GCA_030264555.1 Aleochara sp. GC000083 | reverse complement strand
TGTATTGTTTCGCTTTGGTGGACATAATCGAAACTGTTCCTTCGATTCCACCATGGACGTCAACATCGACGAGCCTCGGGGGCGGCAGGAGTTTCTCACTCCTTCAACGAATTAATGGAGGCAGAATGTTCCAGGATGGAAAAGGAAACGACGAAGAATGAACGATGCAATCAGGAAAATATTTCCCAACAGACCCAACTTGTTATTATCTTTGATTAAAACCACCCATGGATGTAAACCGCCTCCAGGATCACCGCAAGGATAACAAATTACAAATGAAGAAAATTGTACTTCAGAGCTACAATTAAATCATTTTATAATTTGATGATATAAACTCGATGGAGTAAATTTGCAAGGATTTGGACAATAAATCAGTTAATTTATGCTCAGCCAGGATATTCATATCGATTCCCAGTTTAATTCCAGGATGAGCATCCAGGTTATTAACTGTTTGGTGGAAAGTTAGTTTGAGGTTAGTTTTGTTCTCACAGCAAGCAGGAAAATTCCCAGGACAATAACAGGACGCCTGCGTTTATCTGATTATGAACGACGTTAATCCGTTTACGTTCGCTCGCTTTTTGTTGCCGCTGGTTTACTTCACATCCGCTTCACGTTTCCGGTTGCATCCTTGCATCGTGGTGCTCCATATTCACGCACAGGAAGGACAAATGCGTCCCTCAGGACTCCAATATTAAACTATGATGTGCACAAACACGTTTAGTTTGAAAATTTTAATTAATATTACCCCAGATTGTAATTTTTGCCTACATAAATAAAATTCCAGGGAAATGATACCATTGGAATTGTCGTATTTCAATTTTCCTATTGTATAATTAAATAAAAGTTTTACAAAGTAATCTTAAGTTTTATATGGGTGATTTATGATGCTACCTGTTATCATTGGAATTGTCGCTCGGCAAATTATTTAATTGGATGAATTAATTACTGTTTATGACCGAATGGAGCATGTAACTATGGTAATTTGAATTTGAAATTAACAATAAACTCGCTGAAACGATGAAGTACTCAGTCCGTTTCAGCCGCCTCCAAGTTTTCATGCGTAGGACGGAAACGAAATGAAAGGATTTGGATTTTATTACGACTCAACGTTTTGACGAGTTTAAAGAAGCTTCTTTACGGCGCAAACGAGACGCGTTCTTCGGAGGCGGTGAAAATTGCCGCCTCCGAAGAGTAATTTCAAGCGAGCCTCCAAGTCAAATATTATCCAAAGAGTTACACTTCCTGACATAAACTTTTATTCCATCCGAGGATATCTTTGATAGTTTACACTTTACAATCGAAGTCGGGGGCGGCGGAGATGTCGGTAGATGGGTTGGAATTGTCGCGAACAGTGCGAATTGAATTTAATTACGAAAATGCTCATAAATCTTGATGGCG
Organism: Aleochara sp. GC000083; assembly: GCA_030264555.1. NCBI lineage: Eukaryota > Metazoa > Arthropoda > Insecta > Coleoptera > Staphylinidae > Aleochara > Aleochara sp. GC000083. Next base: position 24,966 of record JARJDZ010005294.1, on the reverse strand, counting down.
ACAAAGTCTGGCGGGGGCGGCATTGGAATCGTCGCCGGAAGTGGGGCAGCACAACGAGACGTGCACGTGGAGATAGGGGTAACGCTCGAATTAAAACAAATTTCACGGCAAGTGAGTGCGGGGGCGGCAGCAGCGACGTGCACGTTGTAGATTATGCGGCACGTGCAGCTGCTGGAGGCGGCAGCGGCGAAAAATCACCTTCTCGACTCGTGCCACCATGCGGAGAGTCTATGGAAATGCAGAAAACCATCCGGCGGGGGTGGGAAAAACCGCCCCCCGGACCCGATATTAACAGGCACGTGACTGAAAATGAAATTAAATTCTTTTATTTCAAATTTCGTTTTCCATTCTTCACGTGCAATAAATCATCAACAAATATATACTGCATCCCATTTCCGGTTTTCGGTTTTTCCGGGTTTTCCAATTTTTCGTTTTTGACATTTTTTCATGTCATACGTTATTAGAACTCCATGAAAACTGGTTTCACGTCAATTCCAATGATACTTCACAAAAAGTTTTCCTTTGTGCAATTTGAACAGATAAACAATTTTTTTCCGCATCACACATTCTCGGAAATTAATGGTACATATGTGTGAAAAACTCTATGAAGAAAAAGTGAAACGGGAGAATCGGAAAATGCAAAAATAGGAATTATGTCTGTTAGAATAGGTATAAATCAATATTTCCAGGTTTTTCCGACTTTTTCCACACGTTTTCCTAATAGCAACAAATATAGAAACGAGAGAATGGTTCGGGGTTGGAGAGGAAGGCCAAAAATACTTAGTTTTCCACTAGATTGGAAAAATCTGAATAATTTTCACATATTTTCCATTCGCTCTTTTAAATTCGATTTTTTTCCGTTTTTCTTTGGACTTCAGGAAATTGAAAGCTTTAATGGCATTGAAATTGTCATTTTATTACATCACGTTTTACTTTTCAACAAATTAATTTCGAAATTTTTTTAATATTACCAAAAACGACAATTCTAATGCTTCCAGAATATTATTATTATTATTTTTTATATTTTTACTAGCGGTGCCACCAGACGTTGTCCTGTACACATGTCATTAATTTAGAATTTCATTGAAAAAAAATCATTAATTAAGGTTTTCGCTAAAAAAGATTACCGTTAAAAAAGAATTTTGCTATCTCTGAAAGTACTGAAACGATCTGAAAAATTCAAAGGACCTTTTGTTCAGCTACATATACATATATAATGCCAAAAAGAAAATCTGAAATAATATCATTGGGTCGCTGAAATTTCACTAAAAAAGATTACCGTTAAAAAAGAATTTTGCTATCTCTGAAAGTACTGAAACATTCTGAAAATTTCAAAGGGCTTTTTGATCAGCTATATATACGTATGTAATGCCAAAAAGAAAATCTGAAATTAAATCATTGGTTCGCTGAAATTTCGCTAAAAAAGATTACCGTTAAAAAAGAATTTTGCTATCTCTAAAAATACTGAAACGATCTGAAAAATTCAAAGGACCTTTTGTTCAGCTACATATACGTATGTAATGCCAAAAAGAAAATCTGAAAAAAAATCAATGGTTCGTTGAAAATCTGGAAAATTGTTCTAAATTGACAAAATAACTATAAATATAGTAGCATATTCAAAGTTTTCCTGCTGTATCTTCCAAACTAAAAAGAAAATTTTGGAAAATTTTTCACCAATATAATCACAATTAAATTTCCTTTCGTATTGGTATAATACAATATCTAATTATCTGTCCGGAAACATAAGTTTGGGACTTGTAAAGTTGAATAATAAGATGAAAACATAAAATTTTAGTTTTGACTTAAAACTATTCAAAAAATGTTTTCAACAATATCTCCGGAAGTTCTAATGCGATTTGCATGATTCAAACGACAATCCAGACTGCCTCGAGGCAAGCACCAACCCCAAGCTATTCAATTTAAAATCAGCCAACCGGAAATGCGCTAAAATAGTATGTGTGCATTGGAATTGTCGTCGTACTTATATACACACTTTAATTCCAAAGCAAATGAAATTTTGGCGGCTGGCGTTAAACAAATAGATTGTTAGTACAGCGAATTTCAGTGAATTGCCAACCAACTTTGTTTATCTACGTTGGAGGCGGCAGCGCACACGTGCATAAAATAGGATTGCAACAATTTCCATATATTTATACGTATTGTGTGCCATAGGATGATACTGGCACACATGCGACCGAAACCGGAAGTGAGTCCCGGGGGCGGCGAGTACATTAATTACGACCCGCTTATGAGTTTTGGCAAGCATCAACACACGAACGAGTTGCATAAACACGCGCATAAACGATTAACAAAGTCTTCGCGCCAAGTTTCCGGTTTCCGACTTGGAAGCCCATCATCTTTCAGGTTTCTCAGACGCAAAATGAAATTTCATGGAAATCCCCCGATTTTTGTGATATTTTTTCTGGAGTGAGTTGTAATAAAGAGCTTTTCTTGGTTTGATCGCCTGAAGAACTCTTGAGGACTTCAATTCGTATGATGTGAACGAAAATATATCCTTTTTCGCACGAGTACGCGCGTATAATGCGCACACCAGCTGACCGCGATTCTTTTCGGCCCTTTTGTACGCACTTTTTTCCGGCTTCGTTCCTTTTTTATATTTTTGGATCCACTCCACTTATATCGGTGATTTGTCTGCGCTTCGAGTGCGCTCAGAACGCTTCAATGGTCGTCAAGGATGCAATCGGCCGGAAAGCACTTGGTCCTTAAGTCGACTCTTTCAACCGTTATTCAGGACGAGAGGAGGAGTGCATTGGAATTGTCGCTCGAGACAAATTGGATCCGGTTAATCAACTCGAAGGAAGATAATTTCGAATTTAATTACTCCTCTCAATTTCAAGTTCAAATACATAACAACATAAAAAGAATTTTGATGAAATACAAAGTTTACAAAAAGTTTTTGAAAATTTAATTGACATTCCTGGATGATAACACTTCATCCTCAAATTAACATGTCTTTGGTGGAATGCCAAAGATGATGATGTTGATATTCAGCAGCCTTGGGGCAATAATACCGAAGCATCAACTTTCTTCACGAAAAAGGGGTCTTCCTCATCCAGAAATTCCCCCATCGTTGGTACAATATCCCAGGACATATTTGTTAAGGGAAACACGTTGTTGCGGTGACCCACGCGGGCACGTGACCCGACTAGCGGACCAGGAGGTCGCCACCTTCGCCAGAATTCGCCAGAATTCTTCACAAACATCCCCATTCCATCCCGTCATCCCGAAATATCCCCCGATGTGATAACAAGAAACGTCACGTCACGCCGTCGAGCCATCGATTACATCATCGTCGATTTGCTCCGCATGGGAAGAAAATGCGGCTTGGTATTGTCGTTTTGCGTATGCGCCAGCGAAAATTTGCGCAAATTAAGCAGTTTTCCTCATGCATGCAGAAAATCTACGCTTTGGGATTTGCATCGTCACCGACTTCCGGTTCATTTGGCAAATGGCACAAAATCGATGGCGACTTCATTTTTTTACGACGAGCCCATTTTTTGACGCACGACGCTCTCTCATTTCAATCAGGCAATAAAAGCGCGAGGAAATGTGTGCTCGTCGTTAAATTGTGACCTTTTCCACCGCATAAATCAGCGCGTTGCCACAATGAGATGTGTGACTTTTCCAGGTTAATACCCAATAAAACGAGAGTCGGCCATTGCCGCCCCCAGACGCCGCTTCCGGTGGAGAGGTCATCGGGATGGTCGTCCCCACCTGGCAATCCTTCGTACTTCCATCCGTTTTATATTGTGACACATTCCGCTATGATGATTTCGTCAGGACGAAGAACTCGCAGATATTGAATTTATTAACAATTCGTCGGGGCGTGATGCATGAAAAAAACATGAAGACGAAAATGGCGCTCGCTGAAGCCGGAAGGATTCCGCATAACTTCGCACCGCTCTGCAAAGCGGATATGGATGTGAATCGTAAAATTTTACAACTTCAATAAAATTCAATACCTATGAATGCGAATTCCCCGTCAAATATTTCAATATTTCGCGCTGAAATAAAACAAACAAATCGATGAGATTGGGTTAAAAAAGAAAAAGCAAATGTTGCAAACGGAAAACAAAGAGCAGCATTTTCCAGTCTTTGTTTATGAGGATAATTTTGAATTAATCCTCTAAACGTCATCCAATGACATGGGTTAATCCTTCCAAGAAGATTGCAAAACAACTTATTTTGGAAAATGGAGATGTATGAATTATTTTCCTATCCATTTTTTCAACAAACTATATAAAATATAGGTCAAATGAATCGTTATCAAATGTACAATTTGAAATTGTTAATGATATCATTAATTTTCAACTAATCTTATCAATTTAGTGAGTTTTTGAAGGAAATTTTAACTCTGGAAATATTTGTCCGTTATTTCCTATGTTTGCAACACTCGGTCTCTTGGCAAAATCCTTACCAAAGCAAAAGTTCGTATCATAAATCTGCGTTGGACTAAATCCTGACTCGGCACATAAAGCCTCGGGATAACGGATACCTTGACATTTTGGGGCCCAAGTTGCTTGTCGCATCGTGACTATTTGGAATTGTCGTTTTGACACCCATCCTTAATTTCTGAGCTAGAAAAATGAAAATACATCTCTACAATGGTTGTCCTACATTTCTAAATCTATGGTTAACAATATATCATTGTAACAATGGCAAATAACACTACTTCAAATAAATAAACATACATAACTGTAATTATAATTAGAGCAGAAGAAATGCATAATTTTAGTAAAATATTCTTACCTAGTTAATTAACATTCAAATGTCCTAGATGCTTAGGACCTAAATGATCTGTATTCATAGTTTTTGCCTCTGTTTTTCTAATGAACCTATAGTTCTTTCGAAACTAAAGATTTGCCCTTGCAAATGAATGTACTTAGGTTTTCATGAAATGACTTTCTTACTTATTAAAAGGATTCAGCCAGCTTGGTAATATGAATCTTGAGAGCCTGAAATGATTATCAATATGAGAATCATGTATATCAATCCAAAAACTCTTCATACACTTACCTTTAAGTCATTTCGATGCAATATGCCTTTCAATATATAAATATGGTACCATACCAAATTTAGAATAAAGTCATGATTATACCATTATAAACTTCTTATGTCAGTTCTTGAAACCCAGAATGCTTGATTTCATCATTGAAATCCTGTAAATTAGATATGAAATTAACATTTTTCGAGTACAGGTTATACATGTTGATGGTACATACCGTTCATGGTTCATACAAGGTATTAAAACGTCCACAAAGCTATCTTAATTGATTATAACAAACAGGACGTTATTTTTTACTATAAATCTTTAAAACTTTAGGGTAATGTTAATTAAAAAGTTAGTATTAAACCTTGGTGACCCAAGTACTATGATTACTAATAGAAAGCTTCAGGCTTGTACAAATGACATGATATATTATGAGAACAACATAAAGAGTATCAAGGGATAATAAATAAAACAATAATAACATTTTCAAGCTTTTATTACAATAATAATGCATTTCATGTTCCCTAAAGCACCAAGTGCTTCTGACAGCAAATAGAAACCTCAAATACAAGTTCCTAGCTTATTAATCAGCTGAAATTAAACAAGCCAAGCATTGTGTCATCGTCAGTGATGTTAATTAATGCACCTAAATGAGTTTACATCTATTTTGCAATGTGATTCTTGTGTTGAAAGCAACTGCTGCATGTCCCATTAGGCTTTGGCTTGTGATTTGCAATTTATCAATGTTCAAATAGCGTCAACTGAAATTAAAGTCTTTTATCATATTTTGCATGTTTCAGGATACAATTATTCAACAGAACTATGCATATGCATGTGATTTTTCAAAAATAATTGCGAAAATAAATTAAAATAATATTTGAATTTGCCGCAGATGGTGCTCATATATGCGATAACGAGAATATCCGATTATACATCAAAACGAAATTTACAATAATTACTTTTAAATGATGGATCTATAATTAATACAGTGCATGTTAATCTATATTTTCATTTTATATTTAAAATTAATATTAAATTTCATAAAATTGAACTGGAAGTTATGCCCACACACCACTGGTGGCGCTACAGTAGTAACAAAATATTTCATGAAATGAAATATCTATAATTTGCATATAGAAAATGCTTCTAGAACAATAATCTATCATTATTAAAACGCAATCAGTGAAGTTCCTGATAAATAATTAGGTGATTAAGAAGTTTGCAACAAAGCGTGGGGCGATGACCTTGCTCAATGTTGGTAAGTTTTCCCGCCAATTCAGCGTATAATTTGTGGTTACATCGTGTTGTACGATCGAGTTGGTTCAAGTTGATAAAAAATGCAATTTCATTCAGTTGCTTGGCAAAATTAATCAAATAGTTTAATTACCATGCCGGTGTTGTAGCTTCCGTCGTACGTGCACAACGGGTTGGCATTGTTTTTTGCTCGCTTCTTCGCGTCGACAACGTGCGGAAAGTTGGGCCCTGGTACTTCGGTCATAAATTGCGCCAAGGAAAAAAAACGTAGGAAGTTTCGGCCGAAAACTTCCGCGTACATTAATCAGGCGAACTTCCAGCACGCTGCATGTGCCACATTCGCCGTTTTCTTCAGCTTTGGGCCTGTAGAGTCATTGGTGGTTGGCTGCGAAGTGTACAAGTGCAGACATGTCTTCATTAATCTCAGCAGAATTGGTGGCAACATGCAACTCATTAGGCTACTACGACGTGCAGGCTGGCAAATACTATGCAGATGAGAACACTGTGGAGAGCATCAAGGATCTGATCAGATACTTGAAGAGAGATGATGAAACCCATGACATCCGAAGACAGTTGGGTGAGACCAAAGTAGTGCAGACCGATTTGCTGCCATTGCTCAAGAACTATTGGGAGCAGTCTGATCTGTTTGATGTATTGCTAAGGTACTTGAACAAATGCTATTATATTAATTATTAATGCACATTTAAAGTTTGCTATGATTTCCAATAAGTTTGAAGATTGTAGTGTTGTTGGTTGCCTATAGTGAGTGTAATAATTCTTTATTAATTCTTGTTAACAATCAATTTTATTTGAACAATTTAACACTGAATTTAAGCATTGATATAGTACTAATACATAACTAATGATTTTAGGTTGTTGGTGAATCTTACAACTCCTGCATTGATGCTTTGGAATGAGGAGATCCCAACAGAGAGGACATCTCGCAATCAGTATTTACAAGTGGAGGAGCATCTACGTCTATACAAGCAGGCATTCGCGGATGATAAGGTCTGGGCGACTCTGAGTACAAAAATCAGCAAAATACTTGAAGTGGTGAGTTTAGTAACAAACATTAGCTCGAAACTTTGACGTTTCAACTAGAGTTTGAAATGGGACTCATTTTTGCGTCGTTTTGGGTGCAATGGAAGGTGGAGGCAAACAAGGAATGCTAATTTATACGATTCAGGCGGCGTTGGCGGCGTAATGAACGGGAGATAACTGTAATTAGGTCATGCTTCAAGCATACTTGGGCCAAGGCGTTGCAAGCAGTGAATGCGAGCGCCATTCTTATTCTTATTTAACGGGGAGAGGCTCGAGCTGGCCCAGTTTCTACGACCATACCACAGCGGCCGTTATCTATGCGGGCACAAATTGTACTTAAACGTTTGCGAAATTCGAGGTAATTTATCGTCAAATTTTAGGCGAGATTTCATGCCGACTTCCAACCGATAAGATTGCTTTATTTTCGGACGGTAAATTATTGTATTAGCGCGCGCGAGACGTCTGTTAATTCATTTCGGCGTATAATCGAGAAGACGGCCTCAATTTCCGGCCGGTGAGCAGCAGCGCTCACAATTCTTCGTCCGAACCATCCGAACATCGCATTATGTCGCGTTTTTTTGCCGTCATTCTCGTTTAATTCGCCATCGCGGATGCGCCGCCGTGTGCAGCGAACATTTTTCATCATCTCACTCATGGTGGCTGTCTTGTGCGCGCATTTTTTGCTTGTTTTGTTGCGCTGCTGCTGTCGGCTGCGAAAACTGCGAGCGCCGGAACTGCGCGCCGAAGTTCATCTCAGCCATCATCCGCAGCCGTCGCTGCCAGTGGGTGTTTCATTATCTGCGGCTTTGCCCACTCAGACTTCATGTATTTTTCAATTAACTTCCAGCACGACGGATTGCATCCGATCCTCTTCACGTTCGGCCCTTCATACAAATGGATCGTATTGTTGCGACTATATGCAACCAGTAGTACATGCATTGCGTTCGTGACATTTGCACTCGGAATCAAGGGGTTATTGGATTGAATTATTGATTGTTGCGAAACGCGTGCATAATTCGCGAGGCACGCTAATTGACAGGTTATATTAAATTCGTGAGCGCCGACGACTTTGCAATTTGCCGAAAGGTTAATTACGGCGAATGACTTGCGACTGGCGCGTTAAATCAGCTAATTACGCAGTTAATTAAACTCGTTCGACGACGCTGTCGGCCGCTTCTAAGTTCGCTGATGATCAGGCGCTTAATGTGCATTTATTTCTGCCTTTCTTCGTACGCCGTTCACCAAGTTTTCGAAGAGTACGTGACGTAGACGTCGAAGACGACGTCCACGAACTTCGAAGTTGGAGTCATCAGTGACGTCGTTAATGCTATATAATTGAGGGATTTTTACGCGAGTCCTGAAATAAAATCAAAAGAAATTGATTTTCATTACATTTTAAATATTTATTCATAACGTATTTCTGAGATTACTTCATGACATAATCGATGATACCCGAAGTGAAAAACCGAACGTGACGTAGTTGGCGTTACCTACTCGTTGCCTTGGCAACGGAATCAACAACGCTCTTTTGCGGCGTCCTTTTTATGAAACAGCATAAATTCAGTGCAATTATTGTTGAAATTAGTTGATAAAACGTGAAATCAATGTGTTTGAGTGATTTCCAACGATTTGCAGGACTCGGGGGAACGCGCCGAGGAAACAGGACTGGCGATCGAACGTATTCTCATTCTCATCAGAAACATCCTCCATGTAGCGGCTGACCCAGACGCTGAAAAACGACCCGACAACGATGCCAGCGTCCACGATCAGGTAATTACATCACTTTCCACTCGTCCAGCTTTCCTTCCGCAAGAAAATAATGATGACTTCATGTTAACGTGCCCCCCCAGGTCTTGTGGGCGTTGCACCAATCGGGAATGCTGGACATTATTCTCTACGTGAGTTCAGCCGACGAAAAGGCCTATTACATGCACATCCTGGAGATAATGTGCTACCTGCTGCGAGAGCAGAACGCCAAGGAGTTGGCTTCAGCTGCGCTGCAGCGTTCCGAAAACGAGAAGATGCGAGACGAAGCGGAATTGTTGACGATTCGCCATAAGGAGACGCATCAGAGGCAGCAGAAGGTCAAAGCTTTCCATGGCACCAGGTGAATTGCATTCAACTTTTGTAAATGAAAATGTAACTTAAGTTGTTAATATGCAGGCATAGTCGTTTTGGAGGCACGTTCGTGGTGAAGTCGCTGAAGAGCATCTCCGACAACGAGCTCATCTACCACAAACCGCTCTCGAACGTTGAGCAGATCGACTTCGATGGCGACAAACGTCGAGTACGTCCACCCAAGAATCGCGCCCCGTTGAAGTCAACCACTCAGGAGAGACGCTCTGCCTTCTCGATCCGGCTCTTCCTCAAAGAGTTCTGCATCGAATTCCTCAACGGCGCCTACAACACCTTCATGTACGTCGTGAAGGAGCGCCTCTCGCGTCACCAGGCGCAAAAACACGACGAAACGTACTACATGTGGGCGTTGCGCTTCTTTCTGGAGTTCAATCGCAACTATCGCTTCGACATCAAGCTCGTTTCGGAGACGATGTCCGTCTCTGCCTTCCAGTACGTCCAGCGCCAGCTGGAAACTTACAGCGAGTCCATCATCTCCGACAAGAAGAACGTGCGGCCGTGGGTGAAACGGCTGCACACGACTCTTCTTGCTTATCGCGAGCTGCTCTTCACGCTGAGCGCCATGGACAAGAGTACGGACGAGGCAGTGCGCGCCTCCTCGAAGGTCATCAAGAGCAACATCTTCTACGTGCTCGAGTACAGGGAGCTGGTGCTCCATTTGATGATTCTGTACAACGAGGTTATTATGGGTCGCGACTATCTGCGCGATATGATTGAGACTCAGCACATCTTTCTTAAGCTGTTTGAGTCGTATTGCTCTGGGAATGTCATCATCGTCGAGGAGAAGACGCGACGGAGGAAGCAGACGAAGAAATCAGGGGGACATTCTACTGGAGAGGAGTCTACAATTGATGTTGATCTTTTGTGGGATGAGATTTCGAGTAAATTGCGTTTGCATCTTCAAGGGGAGGAAACTGTTAGAGAGGAGTTGCAATGGAAAGTCAACAGCAAGGTCAATGAAGTGATGCCTGAAGGAGCATTGTTCAGGTATGCAAAGTTAACAAAATGGCTGCTGTAATATGTCATGCATCAATTGTTACACAATGTTTTATTAGTCAATTTGTGTTGGAACATTCTTCTAACGTTTTTTTTCTATGTTGTTGTAGTACACTTTGGAACTTGGGGGTCCAGAAATTGGTCATCAGTGGTGAAACCGAGGAAGCAATAGCATTGATATTGGAGGCGAGGTAAATTGACATTTCATTAATTTGTTTAAATTCAAAACAAACGAGTACTTGAATGGGTTTTTCCGGTTGTAATTGACAGGAAATTGCATCCGAATCTGATCGAAACGCCCGCTGACGTCGGCGAGCAAATGGCCGAACTGCAAAAGGTGTTTTTCAGCTCGGGTGAGTACTCGCTGCATTTATTTTCGGTGGTTGGGCCGCATGCGCTTAAAACAACGAAACGTAATTTCACGCAACGATATTTTCCGCTTGTTTGGCGGCTGTCGTCGGTGGAGAGTGCGACAAGGTAATTTCATTAGGCCGCCCCCCGCATCGCCAATATTGATGCGCTTTCAACGCCCACGACATCGCCGACAATGAACTTAAATTCAATTTTTGACATCGCAAAGCCAATTTAAACCTTTGTCGGGGACATTACGCGGCTGGCTGTGCACGCGTGACACTCGCAATTAGGTAAATATTTATCGGCGCACGTCCGGCTTCCGCTTTGTCGTGCTGTGTGCGATGAGGGTGGCACTCGCATCATCCAAATGCAAACCCGAATTCGGTAGATGTATCATCAGTGCGCAACCCTTTTCGGTGTTGTGTCGACATTTCGTGTCGATTTTGAGGGTCGTATGCCTAATTTGCGCCCGGGTACTCCCCAACATGCACGCACAAATGGCATGTTTTATAGAGGCAATGATTTTATTCCGTGCCATTTGAACGCTGAGTACAAACCGTAATGCATTTCCCGATCGGCATTTGCGAGAGAATTATTGCTCTGAAAAGCTTGTTCATTGAATTAAAAATGCCTGGCGAATGAAAAATCTAGATGGGCGTTCATTTACTCTTCGTGAGGAATTTTTGAGTATTCCTATTAAGTCATAATTTCTGGTTGCAGTGGTCGGCAACCTGTATATGCGAACAAGTGACATGGGTTGCATGCACTTCGGGGGCAAAAGACGCCGTCAGATTTTAACGAGGTTATTGCGGCCATGATGAAGTTGCAAGTCGTAATTAGTGAACGCTCCCGAAACAATTCCTCGTAGTCCACGAACGACATCTTGGCTTCGGCTGGAATCATCCCCCAGGTATATTTATTCGATATCATCTTCCCAATTTAATATCACATTCATGTGAGCACATATTGCATTGTATTGCGTTCATTATCTGCCTTATTGGATGCAACATCACGAGAGGCAAGCGAACGATTTCATATTTAATTGCAATACGCATACGGCGCCTCTCGCGCGCTCGCAATTAGCCTGATTGCATTAGCATTGCAAATTTCACACGCAAATGGCCCTGTCGAACCGGGAGTATGAGAGAGAGTGAGCAGGAGGGGAAAGGGGAGCATCATGCGTCCAAATGGAAAATCAAACATTTGCATGTTCGCATGTATCGCGGGTCTGTGCAATACTTGTTGAAATCGCAATGTAAATAACAAAAAACGATCGACAAAAATCAACATCGATGCGTCGTTGTTGGAGCCATCCATTTTGTTTGTGCACTATGCTGCAGTGTGTCAACTTCATGTTTGGCGTGTGTCGATCAATTTATCATCGTAAACATGGAGAGCCATGGATGGCATGGAAGCAGTGAGGACTTTTTAATAAATGTACAATGCATCATTCCGCCGAAACTGCATCCGAACGCTGGCAGCAAGCCCGTCAATCAATAAAATATCAGTGACACCCCAGCAGACTCATCGAGATTCCCAGAGCTTGGCATGGAGACAGCAAGCAGCTACTGCGAAGGTATGAACCATCACCAAGTCAGTTTTGCACTTGGTCGAACTAATTGTCTACACTTTGCATTCATAGATCATCATCACTACTATGATTTTTTCGACCAACACTCCTGGGGGAAAACGTGGAGGGCGTCTTTGAGTGGCTGCTTGCTGCTGCTGGTGGTGCTACAGTATCAGATTCCTTCGTCTACGACTGGGAAGTCACGTGGCGACTGCTGACTTTTTGCTGAACCTGCGTTTCACCGATAAGAAGCGAGAGAGATGCTGCTTTCACGTGAAGACGATGAGCTTTGCGAGATTCTCTCGCATTTCTTCGCCTGCTAATGACAAAATCGATACGAAAAATTCGAATTTCCTACCATCTCTAGATGTTGCGTCCATAATTACACGATAAGTCTAATTAATAATTGTACAATTAGTTAGGAATGCAAGAAAAACTTGGGGACTTCGTGGAATTTCGTGGAAACAGTGGCGCAATCGAGAATTCATTCGCAAATTGAAGAAAGGCGTTTCAACGCGAGGCCAAACATTCTCAAGATTGCGAAAACAATGCAGAATCCTGAAAATTTCATAATTCGACGTCGAGAGAGGAGGCAGAAGAATCGGCGGCGCGCAAACTTTCTGCGGATGAACTCGCAGACGACGACGTCGACGTCGGGATGGATGATGAGGATAAGAAGATTAGCAAACTGTTTTCAATCTGTTTGCACTTGCACTTTGAGAGCGAGCGGCTGCATTCGCGAATTCGACGCCGTGGACCGAGTAAGTAAAGTTTGCAATTTGATTAAAACTTTGATGATTTTTGATGATGAACACCAGTGTTCCACCAGCAGAGCTTCTTCCATGCTCTGCGCGAGATTGATATGAACGTGGTACTCACTTGTTTCGTGCATTTTTTCAGCCGGAAATGCTCGTTGACGTGGAGAATCGACTTCGACAAGGACGTTTTGCACGCGGCAACAAAAGCGGATGGCGGCACGCACTTGGAAAAAGTGCTCGGAGTGGAAAAACGCAGGGGACGTCAATGCCTCGGGCAGGAATCAGCGGAGGAGTGAGGAAAACAGGTACTTTTTTCACTATTCGTTCTTTTTTGCGAGGGCGTCGTTCGATCCGTGCATTCTCCCTTCTTCAATTGCATGCGTGTATAAATTATGTCTATTGATAGATTGATCCATTGTGCCCGGCAACGCCAAAAGCTGGGGGACTTTTTGCACGCCGCCGTTTTTTGCGTGCCTCCCGTGATTTTCTCATTTTGCTTTCGAGATCTTCCAACTCTTGACTTGTGCATTCATACGCGGAGAGTATGCATGCTGTATGGACGCGTGGGATTGGTATTGTCGCCATTGTGCACGAATCACAGCCATTTTCCATATTTTTTTTTGGTTGTGCATTGCGAAACATGAAAATCAGTTTATTTCTTTATTCCGTATTTGACATTTGTATCTTCGCTTCTAATATTTTTTGTCGTCCTCTAACGTGGTGAGATTCTGCTTGTGCAAATGTCGAGAAGTCATCTCGTTAAGCGAAGTTGACTTTTTGCACAAAAGCCCCATGTCATTATTGTGGTTATCTTTATGTTGGCGTTGACGAGTTTCCATGATTTTCCACCGACTTTTGTGCCCCCCATTGTGTCTTAATTCATTGTCTGCTGCTTCCTGCGAACTCTGAAAGTAATTGCGAGTTTTCGTCTGCAAAAAATCAGAGTATTTCAACGATTGAAGCTATCCCCAAAATTATTCGAGTGACTCATTGTTTATAACAAACATTTATTGATTTCTAGCACAAGCATCGTGTGTTTTTGCCTCATTGTTATTGGCTTGGAGTTGTTTCGCGTCTGGCCGCCTTGGGCGTTTGCTGTGGCGCTTGATTTTCGGGGCACGTGCGAGGCATACATTAAGTTTAGCGGCATTCGCAGTTGTTTCAGCGCCGTTCCTTCTCCTCGGAAAGTATGTGTGCGTGCGAACCCTTTTTTCGCCCACGACGCCGTCGACGACGAGAACGTCGAATTCGCATTGTCGCTGGGGAGCAGCGTTGAAGGGTTGAACGCTGAATGTTAACCGCTTCCGTTTGTATTCCACTTGTTCCACCACTTGTTCGTTTGTTTGCCCTTCACCTGCACCGACGACGAGGACGTCGGCGTCGTCGTTGTCGTCGTGCCGGCTGGAGAACAACAGACGGAAGCGAAAGAAAAGCTGCAGAGTCGGCAGACGCTGTGGCGACGCTGTGGCGACGCTGGTGGCAGCAGCGGGAGGCGGCACATTGCGCGCATATAAAGCAGGCAAATTGTACACTGCAGCACGAGATGGTACCGGTGATGGGGGCGCCTTGTTTTACACGATTTTATTTATACGCGTTGGAAACTTATGCTTTTTTTGGGCAAAGGGTGCAATTTAAATGTCGAGCGCAAACTTTCCAGAAGCGTAAACGTAAATGTAAGCATTGGAAGTGTTTTTCTTTTTTGGCTGTTTGCTTGCTGAGTGCATGATTTTCCGGGAATATCTTGCGTGTCACGTTGACTTTTAATTTTTTTCCCTCTGAGATTAATACTTCTTCATGGCAAGCGGCATTTTTCAGTTTTATTTACATATTTTCAAGGATATATCGGCCGAGTGTTTTCCTTTTCATTTATTTCTTGTTTGTCTTCGGCAAATCGTTTTTCGGGTTTTTCCCCATCTTCTTCGTTTCGTTTCGCGCTTATATCTTCAAAAAGCACGATTTGAAAGTCGTTTTTCCGCCATCGTATAATATGCATGCATGTTTATTTTCGTTTATTCGTCGTGTTGTTGTACGCCTCCCTCGGTTGCTTTGGTTTGCCCGCCAACCAAACGGGAATATCGGGACGCGCACGTGGGCATATGTCGAAGCCTGCTCTCTGGATGGGCGAATGTGGTGGATATTTTCTCCCGGTGCGTCGGGTGTGCTCATGCATGTTCCACCAGCAGCAGCTGGGGCATCCGTTTCGGCTTTTTCACTCGACTGTTCACCGGAAATTTCATCTTGAGCGTCTACAAGTCGCCCACGCAAGTTGCGAACATGGCAAATAAACCCTTCCAGCAGCTTGCCCATTATTTTTTATTAATTAATTAATATTCTCCGTTCTTATGTGTTGTTGCAGCAGCTAAACAGCAACGCTAATTCGACGGCTATAAATATTAAGGAGTAAATTATTTATTAATGGAAAATCAACAATTTCCCACGTTTCATCGACTGCCTGCTTGTCGTTTTTCCACGTTTTCTCGTTTACGTTTCAATTTTCGTTGGGTTGTCGCCCCGCATACACGCATTGTGTGGTGTACTCTCTGGGGAAGGCGGCCACAGCCGCTCAGCGCCTGGGGGCGGTTTGTTGCAATTACTTGAAAATGTAATGTAGCGCACCTTAAAATTTTCAACTGCGGTACGCAAAGTCAGCGCATAAAGCGAGGAGGTGGTAGCAACAGGTTTACGGAAATAATTGCTTTTTTTAATGAAATCTCACGGTTTTGTTGCGCCAGATTGCGTTTTGCGGCGCTTTAAGCGCTGCAGTATAAAAATTTCTAATAATTAATCTTAACCGCGCCGTAATTTGGTCCATTTGTGGGTGTTTATTACCGGCTTAAAAGTTTCCTTTTGTTTCTTTTCGTTTCATCACCAAAGAAATTCTTGTAAGCTTTAATTAACGATGATTTTGGGATTTCGGTATTCGCGATGATTAAGAATTGTCGTCACAAAAGAATGTGAAATGCAATCTTCTACAAAGAGATAATTGAAAAATCCATTCGAAAAGTTCTTTATTTCTTATTTCTATCACAAAATTATACATTAAACAATTTGGCATAATCTCAGATCTTCATATCATTATCTTGGCTATTTGTTTTTAATGCATTGTTGCGTTTCATATTTCATAGACAAAAATCTTTGGCATAATTTATCTTCCTATTAATTAGTAGGTATTTATATTACTTCCACTCACTCATCATCCATTATTGTTCATTGTTTGTGTGTTTGTTTGTTATGAGGTGTTTGTTTTATTCAATGTTTTGTCGAACAAAAAAAAAACATTGGAAATGTGAATGAAATAACTTATTTGATAAGGGCTAATGAGGAGATATAAATATAATTCTTATTTGACATTTATGTACATATTTCTCTTCATTTGTTATATCAAGTTTTATTACTATTATTATTTGTAGTAGCAAAACTTACAATTTGTAGATAGTTTTCTCTTCTAGTCTCTAGCATTTTTTGTTGTGTCGTGTGTTGGATTTGTGGCATTGTGTGTTGTATCAGATAAAAGGGAAGGGAGAAATTGTCCACTGTCTGGCTTTATTATCATCGTTTTGAGTAGATACGTTAGACATTTACTTAACAGTTAAAAATCAGTCACTCATTTTTGGCACAATTGCTTCAGAAATCTGATCCGCCTTCACGAATCAGATTTCCAAGTCTTCGTCCGGTCCGGTACAAATCGTGGTGGAGGAAAAGAAAGTGTTGAAGATTACCTTACGTTTAGGTTATTGTATCACAAGCACTTTTCTTATAATTTACAACAAGTTCTTTGTTTTGGGTGCATTAATTACAACACTTTTTGTTTTGTTACAGATTCAGACGTTGTTGTTGTCGTAGAAGACGAGCCGACACGCTTCCTCCTCGCCGCCATCGCCAGCGTGCTCGTGGTCGCGCAGATGTCACCAGAGCTCGGCGACGCTCGGCAGCGCGCTGACTTCGATGAGGTCGACGGCGGCGGCGTCGTGCTGCTGCTGGTGGCGGCGGTCGTAGTGCCGCAGCTGCTGATGGAGGAGGTCATCACGCGGCGGCCGGCGCGACCAGCGGCTCGTCAGCGTGATCAATACGAGCGTGCCGCACATGATGCCGACGATGAGGAGATACATGCCCGGATGTGCCGCATGCCGCTGCTTGTCGTCCGTCGCCAGCGTCGACGCTTCGCTCTTCGGCTGCATGGGCATCGCCGTCGGCAGCGACGTCGGCGTGATCATCTCCAGCGAGTTGACATCGGGCGAGGCGAATTCGTCCAGGTTGACTTTCTTCTTCTTATTCTTGTTTTTGTGTTTTCGCGACGCTGAAGGCTGGGAGGGAGTCTGCAGCGGCTGCAGGTCGACCAGCTGGACGCCCCACAGCTCGTTGGGGCTGTTGCAGACGACGTCTTCTTCGGCGGCGACTTCGGAGAGACGCAGCCAGTCGGCGAGCCATTCGAGTCCGGTGCAGTTCAGCCGATTGCCGTGCAAGTGCAAGGCGCGCAGCTGCGGCATGTAGTGGAGGAGATCTCGGGGTAATTGCTCGAGGCCGCAGTCGCCGACGTCCAGCTCCTGCAGCTCCCGGGCGGCGGCCATCGCCGCCGTGTCGGCGAACCATTGCCGCGCAACGCCCGGACTTGATTTGACGTCCAGCACGATGAGGTGCTCGGTGGCAGGTAACGGAAACGCAGTTTCTTTCAGCGAGAATGCGGTGCGTAATCCTTGGAGGCGGAGGACGCGCAGCGCCAGAGGACCGCCGAACACGCCGGCGGGGAGCTCCAGCAGCGAGTTGGCAGACAGATCGAGCGTGACCAGCGACGTCAGCGACGTGAACGCGCCGTCGGCGATCACCTTGATGCGATTGCCGCGCAACAGGAGGACCTCCAGGTGCGGGAGTTCAAGGTCAGCCGGTCGGAGCGACTCGATTCGATTGCGCTCCAAGTGGAGGAGCTTCAGCCGCTCGGGCAGCGAATGAGGTATACTTTGCAAGCTATTGTTTGTTAGATACAAGATGGTGAGCATTTCGAGGCGACCTAGTGCGTCCTCCTCGATCTCGCCGAGCCCGTTCGAGGATAGATCGAGCAGCTGCAGCAGCGGGTACGAGTCCATGTCGCCGCAGCGGACACTTGCGATCATGTTGCCGACGAGATGCAGACTGCGTAGAGAATGCGTCAAGGAGGATGGCACCGTGCGTACAGCTATGGAGGAGGCCTCCATCGTTTGCAGCCGCGTGCCGGTCGCTAGAAATAGAGCGGCATCCTCCGTCAACGCGGGATTCGACGTGATTATGAGGCGCATCAGCGAGGGAAGCTCCAAGGCACCTGGAGCGATCGTCTCCAGGTGGTTGAACGACAAGTCCAGGTGTTGCAATGCCACAAGACCCTTGAATACGCCATCTTCCAAGGTCTTGAGCGCATTGTGACTCAGATTCAATTGCTGGAGGTATGTAAAATTTGCGAGAGCGTTTTCAAATAGGTTTTGCACCTGGTTGAACGACAAATCGAGACATTTCAACGAGAATCCGAACGTGGAGATGTCCGCCAGCGATGACAACTGATTCCGGCTCAAGTTCAACGAGACGACGTCCCCAACAACACTGAACTGCGCCAGCTTCGAGAGTCCGCGCGCCGAGAGATTGACTGCACTGGAATTTAGCACACTTCCATTGGAATTGTCGCTGGGTAAGATTCTTTCGGTACTATTAACAATCGCACTTGTCGTCGATGCCGTTGGCATCGACACCGAGCTTGACATCGTCATGGACGTCGTCGTCATCGTCGGCGGCTCCGTGTAATTTGCATCGTCTGCATGGACACCGGCTACAACGAGCAAGAGGACGACGCGGCAGGCGATCGATCGCAGCCGGCCGGCCGCCCCAGGTCCGGCACTCGACGTGGACGACGTCGACATCGTCATTACTGCATGCTGGCGCATCTTTGCTATGTGCTGGCTGCCACTACACCCGCCGTGGGATGCACTCGCGCGCTGCGACTTGAAGAACGCGCTGCGTGCACATCGTCGCTGGACACAACACTCCCGCGCGCCTCTTCAAACGCGCGCTCGGATCGATTCTCTGCTGCTGCGTATCTGGCGAGCGGCGGCAGCGGACGCAGCGTGGAGGAGCGGCGCCGACGGAGACTCGCTGTCGACTGCCGCTTTGCGGCGGCGGCCCGTCTGGTTCGTTTGGCGGCGTCGCTGCTGGCGGCCCACACACACTTCACAGTGTTGGATGCGCGATAACGGCCGGGCGGGCGCTTCTTCATTGAGTTTGAAGGGGGCCCGCTATCACGACGTCGTCGTCGTCGTCTGATGCCGTCCTTTTTAACATGGTAATGACACTTTTTTGTCGTTATCTTTACGAGTATAATTGATTGGAAAACGCCATTCAGAATGGCATGTTATTACACATTTTTGGTATTTCTTTTCTCTTCGGAGAAAAATCACTGGCAATTATTGCGACTCAGACTTGAGACGCCTTCATTTTTTTGGCATATTTATAACGGAGAAATCTGTCGAGAGACAGTTGAATGGCGCTGTTTTGATTAAAAATTAACGCGTATATTTAGCCATTGAAACAGCGTACGGCGAAAGGTAAATTCTCACTCGGTGAGTGCGCAAACATTCGCCAACTTGGCGCGCAACTTCATTCTTCCGCGGGCGGCCGTGATGAACTTTCGGGGGGCCAACACGCAATTGCTAATTGAAAGCACATAAATAGTTAATCCGATTGCTTAAAAAGCAGCAGCATCGCACTGCGCTCTCCGATCTTCCAAATATTATACAACGCTTTGTGTTCCCACCCCTCGGTTCGTTTCGGCGGGGCCAGAGATTGCAAATACTCTTGAGCGCATAAAGCAAACCTCTTCCTTGCTTGCTTATTTGCCTATTAGAGCGGCTCGTGCATTTTGAATCGTTGCGAGTTGTGTTTGGCTCTGTTACAGATTGAGCTCTAAATTTTTGATTGTACTGCGCGCCTGTTGGGGGAGGCGGCTGCAAAGTGAATATATTGTACTCTGCGTAACGATGTTAAGTCATTAGTCGTATGGCAAATTAGTCTCCGAAGAGACGTGCAAAAATATTTGGAGGGGGGATTTTTGGTATGCAAACTACAATAATTTTGCTATAGTTATCGTAGATTCGCGAATTTCTGAAATACTAGAGAAAGAGTTTTCGGGGGCGGTTGAACCAAACAAAAATACATTTTGTTATCTTCACGTTCAGACGAGCATTGCGCTAATATTGATGAAATATCACTTAGCTTAGAAGGAAGATGTACGATCGCATTGGGGGATGAAACTTCCTGCGCTGAAGAAATCTTTGGGGGGGCAGCAAGTGCATTCGTGCATTGCGTACGTGCACGTCGCGCGTCCGTATTTATTTCGATTTTGTCCAGCCGGCTGGAAAGTCGCGGGATTATCCGTGTGCGTATCGCGCTAACGTTTTCCCTCTGACGAACGTTACATTTTTTCGGCGCTCGGGGGGGGCGGCGAAATGCTTTGTATTTGTATTTTGAGAAACCTGAAATCTTCTTGCCGCATCGCCGGCAAAAACCCATTGCGACATAATAAATTGTAGTTTTTATGTCCACTCGGGGACTTCCCCTACAACGGTTATAGCTTTTTCGGGTATTATTATTTAGTATTGGGCGGGGGCGGCAACAACAACAAAAAGTATCACGTCAAAGTAGTGGACTATCGCGAACCGTGTACAACTTCCTCGCCGTTGTCATGCAAAAACCGCATCATGAAAAGGGTCAACATTTCTACAATAGTTACAATGACGACAATACTAATGCACTCGTACTATAAATCATTAGCCTACTCGGGGGGCGGCAACGGAAGGAATCTTTTTTTTTTTCGGCCCGAAATTTTGCATGGGACGCGTTGGAAACTTTGCAATTGCGAGGGGGGAATTGAAAAGCTACATATGTGCGCCATTTTTTACGTCGGGGGCGGTTAATCAATCAAAAAAGTACCCTTGAACAAGGTTTGAAAAATGAGTAAACTTACTTTTTTGCTCATTGTGGGTTTCCCACATTTTGGAAAATGTTACGTGTCGGTTGAGAGGGTTGCATTGGAATTGTCGCTTTAGGACTTTGGCCTTTTTGGGGGGCGGGTATGAAGCGGGGAAAAGGGGGCAACTAAATAAATGCCTTTGTTCGCTCGCTTAGTCAGTCACTCGGTGAAAACGCAACGAAACGTTGGCTTTGCTTTCGGCGATGCGGTTACCGTTCTTGGGGGGGCCGCCATCCTCGTCGGCGGCGGCGGCGGCGGCAATATTATCGTTGTGCAACCAGCCGAGCATGTCGAAACATCTTTCAGGCCCACTTCCGTTCATAATTAGAGTAATTTGCGTTAATTCACTCGGCGGCAGCGACGGTGGCGGCGTGCGTCGGCAATTAAGCAACTAATGTTTGACTAGGAACAACGACGGCCATTGTCTGCGTGGTTGCATATCATTTAGGCGAACGTCAAATGTCAGAAAATCGTCTCGAGCGAATGCATTTCAAACGCGCGCAAAATAAGAAATGACGCTCGGATAATTGAATTAAAAAGCTTAAGGCATTTCGTTTCGCGTTCGGGGCTGGCTGTGCGAAAAAGAAGAGGGCAATGAGCGTGAAAGAACGGTTATTTACCATTCGCAGAAATATTCTCCTCCACGCTTCGGAGTGCGCTCAGTTTCTGCGAGTTGTTTTTGCACGCGGCAGTTAGAAGTCAATATTGCGTCGAGTTGTAGACAAACGAGCAGTTGCAAGCGAAACGGTGTAACTTCCATGACTGGGGGGCGGCGGCATCTGCACGTTGTTACAAAATATTATTCCAACTTAGTTGGCGTCAGAATGCAAAGACTCGTTCGTTCGCTGCAGTCGTCGTCTATAACAAAGTTGCATCGCATTCCACTCCTTCGCGCAATTCGTTGCTTTTGCTGCATCGAACGTCGAATATTTCCTACTTTGGCAGCCTTTTCAATATAAAGTGACATCTACTGAATGTTTCCCCAAAAATCCAAACCATTTGAAATTCAACAAAATCAATGTTATATACAATTTCAACTCCATTGTAAATTTTCGCGAATTTTTTGGCAATGCTAAATTTTTGCAATTTTTTTGCAACCCAATATTTTTGCACGACCTTGTATCTCGGGGGGGCGGTTTTCAATTGAGTAGTAGTAGGAAGAGTGCACTTGTTTGCTCCTCGTCTTCGGGCGACGAAGTTAGCGTTGCTTTCGCTATGCAAAACGAAGTTGTTATTTATTTCAGTTCGCAATTTTCAATTTTTCCCTTTTTGCGCGCGCGCGCGTCTTATTTTTCGCATCCGAGCATCATGCCCTCCTGCGGTGTATTTGCACGAAGCGTTCCGAAAATCGCGCCGAGCTCTCGATTCGCGCGCGGAAATCGAAATGAATAAAAGTCAAATATTGCGCAAAATAAACGACAAATTGAAACGAATCTACACTCGCATAGTGTGTGCATAAAGGAATGTAGGCTTCGCGCGCATATAAGCGAAGAGATAGAGACGAGCGCGTGCAACATTTGCTGCAATAACGACAAAGCGGAAATCTTAGAAATCGGGCGAAGCAAATAAGATTTTGTTGCAACAACAGCGCGTGCAAATATCCGGAAGCAATCTGCATCCGACCAGATATGAGTATGTATGTGTGTTGGCTTTTGAAATTGAAAATGTTTTCAACTTCAATTTGGTTCACTCAAAACTAGACGTTTGAATTTTTCCGTTTTCTTCGGTCATTTGAGAGCTGCATTGGAATTGTCGCGAAATGTATTTTCAACAACATTTTCTACCTCGTTTGATATAGAAGATTTATGGACCGTTTTATATTTCGGCATTTGACGCGTAATTCGTATTTTCCCTCGCGCGATGCTTAATTGCGAAGCAAATTTCCTTTGTGTATCTTCCTCTTTTATTAATTACCTTGCTGCTCGCTAATTTACGCCCACCCACGCCTCTCACATCTTCCGCCAAAGAAAATGATGCTGCCCCATCTCGCGTTTTGTCGTCGCCATCTACGAAGAGAACCTTGTAGCCGGTCGTTGTTTATCGTGCGTAATTTGTATGCGCACCAACTTCAATTAGATCGACGTCACGTGAACGTGTTGCGTACGAAATGTTGTTGATGCTTGTTTACTCGAGCTTCGCACTGTTATAACAAGAGCTGTAATGACATGCGGCGTTTATCCTCAGTGTCAAACGTCATCAAGACCATTGTTTTTGCCCCCGTTGTTGAACAATATTTGTTTATTTATAATTTAGTCCCATCTTGGGCCCATAATTTTTGAATATCGTAATTGCGGAACCTTTTGGAACCAGGGGTCATTCAGAACATGTTCATTACATCCGTTTTTTTATCCCACGCGTTACAAATTGAAATCTAAGTGGGTGCGATGCTAGAAGTCCAAGTAATTACACAGTACACGTTGGAAATCGTGCAACTTATGAGTGCAATTAGTGCACTAATTGCATTCGCGAGAGGGCGCGCGCGTGCGGGTTTGAACAAATGGATGCCACGTGGCACGGGTTTCCTCCCCCCACTTTCGTTCATCCGTTCCCGGGACTTGTCGTCGTTTTGTATGTGATAATAATACGGGACGTCCAACGAGTGGAAACAGGTGTACTTAATTTCGTTTTAATTAGTTTGCTGCCGCCAAATGTTCAGATTTCCTCGCGATTTATCTCCGAAAAGTATTTTTCTTGTCCCAGTTTCGCACATTTCCCAAAACCGGGAATGCATTCTCGGTGTGATGCAACCCGCATCATTACTTTTCCGCAATTACAATTGCAATCGCATTGTGCACATCCCCCATGCTATCACATCGTCTTCCTGTTGGCTTCCCTTCAGTGCTATAGTGGTAGTTTGACAGGGAAACGCGCGCGTATTCCTGGAAGCAGGAGTGGGCGCTCCTCCTGAGTGATCGACATTTAATTGCTTCGCCTGCTTATCACTCGCAGGAGTCGCAGGCAGCCATTCATACACTTCGTCGGTGCGGGAGAATTATTTTTGGTCCGGGAAGACAGCCGGGAAAACATGAGGGGGTGTCTGATTTCTGACAGCGCATTAAACGCATAACTTTTCCCCCCGACTCACTTTTTTCAAGAGCATTCTGGCAAATGCAGACAAATTGTGAAATAATTTTCTTCGAAAATTTCCCTTCTCGTGGGAGATTTCCGGTTGGGACCATGCAATTTCATCTCGTAATGGAACCGGACTAGATTATCCTTGATAATTTTTCGTTTGAAACCGACCCTGGCATTGGTTGGTTTTTCGCGTGGGAGGAGGTTATCTGTGCGGAAATGTTCGTTTCACGGCACGATGGATTTTGATAAATTTGTCATCAATAACGATAAATTATCCTTCGTTATCGTGCTTTTTATCCTGTCCACCCAGCGTTCAGGCAGCTCATTTTTTCGTCGGGCGGGGGCGACCTGGATGTGGCATTTTTTCTTGTTCGCAGCCCATCCGTAGATGGTATCGTCTCGAGGGGCCGCTTCCATACCTGGGACATACTTTAATGGTCCTAAAAATAGATCAGGACAAAAAGGCTCCAGCTTTGCTGAATCCTCTCGACTCGATCCGATGCGATCCCCCCACGGCTTTCCGCGCTATTCCATCGTCACATCTTCGTACGTTTCGGGGGCGCGCTGCTCTTATCGGCCTCCATCCGTTTTCCGGCTTCCGGCTCGGCCCCCCTAGCCGCCCGTCATTGGGCCGATACGGCCGAAAATACTTCGGCATGGAAGCCGCTCATTTATTAAAACATTCGTGGATTTGCAGGGCGCGTGTGCTCGCTCGGGGTCACAATTGGTCGAAAATCGTCATTTTTCACACGAAGATCGCATTTGCATACGTACATCATTCCCC
>JARJDZ010005293.1:0-12532 GCA_030264555.1 Aleochara sp. GC000083 | reverse complement strand
GTGGCCGGTGGCCGGTCGTGGGAAAAGCGTACGTTGGTGAAAAATTGTCCCGTGCAGGTGGTGCGCCATCAAATGTTAATTTTGCCTTCGTAATTAGCGCATTCTTGTTCGCATTCTTCCTTCGCCATTTTGTATTCAACTATGGCTATCAATTTGGTATTATTTATAGAGTTGTAGCAATTATTGATGATTTATTTGTTGTTCAAATGTTTTAATCTCAGATGAAGAAAGGGGGTCGTTCAAATGTTTGAGAAAATAACAGGTTCTTGGATTTTTGGATATTGAAATCAATTATGACCCATGTGTTAAAATTTTAAGCTTTTTTTCTGGATCATAGTTCATTCTGAAATATGTATTTTTTTTTTAATTCTGGAAGAAGTGGAAAAGTTCTTCAAGTTTCTCTTTGTTATCTTTGTGGAATTTCTGAAACTATAATATATGAAAAATATTCCTAGAATTCTAAAATCAAATTTGTTTCTAAAAAAATTATATAGTTTAGCTAGGTACCATTCTTAAAATCAACAAATTTGAACAAAAAAGTTTTAATTTTGTTCGAATTTAAAGGATTTATAAAAGTATCTGGAAGAATCGGTAAAAATCCTTAGTAAATCTTTAGTCATAAACTGAGTTCACAATATCGTGAGCCAGAAATGGTCATCTTAGCTTTCCGAAATTTATCCAGTATATCTAGAAGCTAGATCTGTACCCGAACACTTGTAAATGTTCCCAAAAATGAAAAATCACAATTTGTTTCTTTAGTCGTTAGTTGTTAACATTCTTAAAACTTAATCAGTTAAACAATAATATTCTTAGTGATTTGAAAAAGATTCTCAACTTTCTTGTTAGTCATCTTAGAATTCTGGAATCAAAACTTTTGTAAAATTCTTTCAGAAATCAAAAATCAAATTTGTTTTTTCAAACGTATTATCTAAGTTTAGTTATTTATACTCTTAAAACTCAATCAGTTAAATATTAATATTCATTGTGATTTGAAAAATAATCTCAAGTTTTCTGTTGGTTATCTTAGAATTCTGGAATCAAAAACCTTATAAAATCTTTTTCAGAAATCAAAAATCAAAGTTGTTTTTTGAAAAGGCTTTATCCTGAAGTTGGATAAATTGGTAATATTGAATGGTACCATTCAATAAGAATATCAAAATACAATTTTTGCTCTGGTCTTGTCCGAATTTCCAGAAGAATTTGAAAATATCCTGGGGATTCTTCTTGGTCATAAATTGATATGTTCATTATCGTACACTTCTGGAATCAGAACAACAGCTTTTGACGCCACGAGTTTGTTGGAAAAATTGATTCTTGAGATTTTTTTAATGAAAAAATTATAGGAAATGTGTTTCAAAAGTTTTGGTTCGTTTTTTAATTTTTTTTTCATGAGAATCCAAAATCTTAAAATTTCTGTGAAATGAAATTATAATCTCGTAAAAATGAACCATCAAATATTTTTGTCTTCGTTCATCATTTTGTAGCCAATTATTACTTACAATTTGATGTCAAATGTTTTTGATCCGACAACTTTGTTGAAGTGATTATCATGTCTGGAAGAACAATGGATCCTTACGATTTTGTCTAATTAGTCAATTATATTAATCGTTCTGTTTAAAAAAAATGGGTCATATTTTGATTACTTTTTTTTTCTTAAGGAAATTTCCATTCTGAAAAAATATTCAGTATACTCAAAAGGCAACTTGACGATCATTAATTCAAAAAACCTAAGAATACATCAAAATTTCAATGAAATGAAATTTGTAATCAACTAAAAAAATGCATAATCACTGCTTTGTAATTATGACCATTTTTCAATTAAAAGCCAACTTTTGCGGGCCAAACACAACAAAAAGCTACCAAGAACCCACCGAGAAGACAATGGTCACCTTGGCGGTGCATGTCAGAGGTCAGAGCGATGTGAGAACATCTTCGCGAGTAAATAATTCCAATGGCCCACGGCATTGTTGAAGCGATTGTCTGGAGGCGCGGTCGCCGTGCTGGGGGCACAACTCCACTTACTTTACTTTTGCTCTTTTCTCTTTATTTCGCTGCCTTCTTGCGCCCGCTGAAACACTGTGCAATGCACGCCAGCGAGCAGACAAATAACGAACGGTGGCAGCAACAAAATGTGTTGTTGTGAAGTCGCGCAGTGTCGGGTGTGTGTGCTCTCGCTGTGTTGTGTGTCCATCGGACCGTGGTTCCGCCGAACTGTCCCTCTTTGTACACCTTCGTTAACTCCGGCACTTCGTCTCTCTTGATGCTTGATGATGCTCCCTTAATAACACCCCGACGCCGCCATCGTCATCGTCGTACGGCAGGGACAGTCTGACGATCGAGGCGAATAAGAACAAGGATTATGATGACGACGAGTACTCGTTACAATTGCTGCTTGTTAGCTGGTTTAGCTGCCTTTTTTCGATTCGGGTTTTTGCAGACGTAATTCGCTGCTAATTAGTTGTTGGTCTTCATGCAGTGGAGTCTTCAAGGTTTTCCTGGAGGTATCAAAAATTGAAGGTGGTTCTGGGTAAATGTTGTTATCCAGGTTTGTTGTTGGTGTCAAGAAAATTGGTCTTTTTAGAGAGTCACTTGAGTACTGAAGGTTTCTTCAGAAAAGTTTTGAAGAATTAGAAACGATCAGCATGTTTCTTTTTGGATATCAATAAATTTTATCCTTAAAATCAAAAAAGTGGTCTCTTGAATTGTTTCTTATTTAGTTTATTGTTACAATTGATAAAATGACAACAAAAATCTTCTTCCTACAGTCTCTCACTTGAATATCAAAGTTTCTTCTGAAGAATCTACAAGAATTGGAAAAAGGTGTCTTCTTGATTATAAACAGCAGATTCTTATGAACTTGAAATCTTGGGCTTCAGGAATCAGAATAAATGTAAAATGTTTCCAGAAACTTAAAAATCACACATGTTCCTTAAAACGTATTATTCAGCTTTAGTTAGTACTATTTCTAAAATGAACAGAAACAAATATTTGAGAAGAAAAAAATTTCCTGAGGCCTCTTCTTGGTTACAAACTGAATTCATGATTAATCATGTGATCATAACAATAATGTGATCCTCAATTGGTCACTTAGTCTTCTGGATCCTAAACAATGTTAAAATCTTTTCTTTGAGATTGCGAGAAAAATAAATTTTCGTAAAAATACTGGAGGATGTGCTATTTTTGAAAATGTTAATTGGTAACATTTTGCAATAGATCATAAAGGATCTATTTGTCGTGCAGATTTCTAATCATTCATTATTCGTTGATGTTCAAAGTCTTGTTAGCAAAATCAAAAATCTAATTCGTTCCTTGAAAGATCTCTTATCCAGATTTATCACAAAAATCCTTACCATTAATGAAATATCAACAAAACCTCTTTGTTCTTACTTTTTGAAAGTATTATTTAAGAATTCTAGAAAAATTAAAGAAAATGTTCAACTCTCTTCTTGGTCATAAACTAAATCATCTTTATTGTAAACTTTATGTGGTCATCTGGTCATCTTGTATTTCTGGAACCAAAATTAATTTATGGTCTTCAAGAAACTTTTTGAAAAAGTTGAAAGTTGTTCAATAAAATTTTCCGACCAAAGTTCAACATAAGTTGTAACGTTTCCTTCAGAAATCTATCTTCTGGATTCATTCTGATCATAAAGTGGCTTCATTTGATCTTCGAGTTTTGAACTGTTCTTTTAGATTTCCAGATCAAGGATAAATCTGAAAGTCTAAATTTGTACTGGAAAAAATAAGTTTCTTTAAAAATGATAGGCACCACTGTTTTATCAGATACTAATCAACTCTCATTACAAAATAATAAAATCCAAAATTATCTTCCTTGTTTAAAAACAGTATCAGAAAAGAAAAGACAAACTCAGGTTTTGAAATTCATTGATTGATACAAAACAAGTATCATAATATATCATTCAAAAATCTATATTTTCGTAAGGAAACTATGAAATATATTGTTTACATTCATTTGTCGGCCCAGTTCACAAAAACATTTCTATATAAATTTTGAGTCAACGAAAAGTTTCATTATAACAACTTTTCTTGAAACAATTAGTAAACGAAACTCGACAGCAAATTGGAATATATTCCAAGTATCCCATGTTGATCAAAATTTATGACTTCCCAATATTTTCCCGAGAAGCACTCCCATCCCAACATTTCCCATGTTTACGATCACACAACCGTTTTGCGGTAGCACACACAACGCCCAAACAGAAATTAGTAACTTCCGGTTGCAAATACCTCGGACAAGTCTGGAAGACACCAACCAACCACTCTTGCAGCGACACCCGATGATGTGTGGGGATCTTCGACAGTCTACCCCAATTTTCACATGGCCGATATTTTTAGACATTGTTTTCGTGCGGTGTGTGCAATGAGGAGAAACGTTCCCTTGTGGCGAGCGCTAATGTTGCCCCAATTTCACATGAAAACATTTTTCGAATTGTGGGTGGTTCACCTGTAACGCTTTCCCACAGTTCCATGCGAGCAAGCCACCTGCTGAAAGACACGCTTCAGGAGACCAAACATGCAATTTCAAAATGCGATCAACTTTATACAATATAATAAAAACTTCAAATAAAAATGTTACAATTAGACAAAGTTTACAACTAAAATGAACAGTGAAATTTAAGAAGTAATTTTATGAAAAGTCAAAACGGGAAAAAAGGAATTGAAATTGGAAACAGTGAGAAAGATAAGTTACGATCGTAATATTGACACCACGAGCTGATAATATTTGTAACAGATAATAAATTCGCGAAGGAAACCTGCACGTGAGCGTCTAATTTAAGTTTTACATGCGATCAACATTCTATCGCGCGCTTTGCGACGAAATAAATTGCGAAAACACGAGAAGCTGGTCGCGATTCTTGGACGGTTTACACCAATGTACATGCGCACTTGTTGCCTTGCTGGTTTTACTAATTGGCTGTCATTGCTTTATTTAATAACGTGCTCGAATATTTCCCCCGGCTAATAATTTTACGCCGGAATCGGAATTTCTCGCAGTCGGAAAAGGCAGCCGCTCCGAATTTCATTGGAAACGCGATTAAATCCATCGCCAAAGAGCTCATCAACTTTTTTAATTACCTATGCAAATTATGCGACATTGTGTATTCGGCGAAAAGTTGAACCGGCTATTTCACAATGCGCACAACGAAAGAGTTTAATTTTCTGAAAACAAAAAAAATAACAGACATTGATGATGATACGTTGGTGTGGTACCTACACACACACATATACATACATTTGTTGTAAAATTCTGCTGGAGCTGCTGCTGGGGCCCAATCGAGGGGCCCCCAACTTCATGCACCGCTGCCCAACGCGCACTGAAACACACTCGCATGTTTCAACTATATGGTTAGGCTATTCTGTCTGATTCTGTCTGCCATGTTCATATAATGGTTATTGCATGTAAATACAATAACAATGAGACCAGAGAGTCGCAACTTGCGCGAACGAACGAACGAACGAACGGGAGGATTGTCTGGTGTGGTCATTATACATGGTTTCAGTGATATTTATCACTGAAGTTTTTTCAGTTTTTCACTGTAGATGTATCTTGGAAAATTTTGATTTTGAGTCATGATTGTGGCACTTATTAAAAGAATGACTAAAAATTTCAAGATATAGCCTTTGAAATTGTACCCGAAATTTTCAGAAAATGTTTGAATTTAGTTGCTAGGTACTTCAAACAAAAGTTTCATTTGGTTAGGAATTCAGCGCTTTATTACAAAGGTACAAGCATCATGACATGAAAGCAACAAAATCAGGATTCACATATGTTAATTTGTATGCATTTGATATAGTTATACAAAGAAGAACAATGGAAATGCGCAATTAGTAATTGGTATCTAAATTCTGTAATTGTTGTGGTTACCAGATTGGCGAACATGTTTACTAAATGCGATGGTGACATTAATCTATTGCGAAATTTCTGGGTACAAATTGAGATTTGTTTATGAGAAGTTTGATTCTAAAATTTTTATGAAGTCATTTTTGTTTTAAATTTTGCAACAAAATTAATCTTGAAAAACATGATCATTATCGTATCTGAACATTCCTGAAATTACAGATGATAAAAAATCAATTGCAATCATTATTTTAGTTAGTAATAATGTAGTAATGCAAAATTTAATAATAATAATAATGATATATTTTCTGGGATCTCCCAGGTCCTAAATATGTGTACACATTGAATTTCTAAATTTACAATTTGACATAGAAGGGAAATTTAATTTTGGTTTAATAATGATAACGAGAAATCAATTCAATCAAAAGCTTTTCCTGCAAGATTATATTCTGAAGTTCATGATAATGAATAAGGACAATTATTCCTTATACTACATACTACTTACTTTTTATTGTTATAGCATTGAACCAAATTATCATTTATTTCTTTTAGGAATAAAATGATCTGCAAATTGTTTTTTGTTAGATTTATAAGGAATTTCCTGAAAAAATATCATTCAACATTTTTTAACATTAAACGATATCAGAAATGTAAAAATTTACTGACAAAAAACTGTTGGTAAATCATTAACAATTCATTGTCAAATCAAATTTTAGAGTGCCAGAAAATAATAATTAGTTTCTTTTCAGTACTCTTTCCTTTATTGAAGTTTTGATACATGTCTATTTTGTTATATTCTTGTTTTTAAAAATATCTGCAGTCTCTGCAGATATAGTTCTAATTGAAAGAATCTTCTGTTCTTTGGAGGATGTTTTAGATATGAAATCAGATTAACTGGCATTTCTATTATATTACATTAAAATTGATGTGAACTGATAATTAACCTAAGGTTTATTGCCAAATCAATTGATAATTTATTGATTAATGTTCGTGAAATCAGAATGCGTATTCCTAATTTAAAGAAAGTTACGGATTCTTATAATCAAGTTTACAATTAGAAGGATTTCAAAAATCAAAATAGGAATAGTAATCGCAATTCATTTTAAAAAATTTGTTTAATTTCAGTCGAAATGAGAAATAATATTATAAAATGATTAACAAATTTCATGGGTTTACATGGACTGTTTTTCGCACTCGTATAACAAAGGACATTTAACGTTATTGAAAAAGAATTCATATTCTAAAATTGCTCCTATATTTCCTAATGTGACATGTCCAATATTACAAGTTTGTAATCAAAATTGCCAGTAGATTATTCCACAAACTGTCTTCAACTTTAGTCACAAGTGAAATTAAGGATCATTTCTCTCACTTATCCTGTAAACTACAACACTTGTTGTGGAAATTACTAGAAGATATCTTTCAACTAATAGATATGCATTATTTTGATAAATAAACTCATTTACGATTTGCATGCACCAACAAACAATCGAAAAAATGCAATCTCTATTAGCAGGTAATAGATGAGCATAGCGACAAACGCACATCAACTTCCGAGATAAATGCGCGCCTGTCTTCCCGATGATTTCTCATTACCGACCTGCAACAGTGCATAACTCATGCGCTGTTTGTTGTTTAGCTTTCGAACATTACATTATTATGCATAACTGATAAGCGACCCTATTTATTTCACGCAATAACGATGTGCGAGCGGTAGCAGCTTCTTCGAGACGCTCCGACATGCAGCAATATCAACTACACATCCTTCTCGAAGGCCCAACCAGCACACTCTTCACTCTCTTCGAGAGCACTTAAAAGCATATTAATATCATTCAACACCCTGTACTGCCATGTCTTCCTTCGTGCGGTTACTTGTTTTAGTTTCGTTCCTCGACTGAAAAGTTGCTTGCTTGCTTGCTAGTTTGTCCTTAGTAGCCAGCTACCACATCTACACTAAAACTATTCCTGCACTTATATTATTACTATGGGCTTTTGCGTATAGAGCACGAAGAAGAGAGGAGAAACGAAGCAACAAGTCTATCATTTGCAATTCAAATAAAGCGCACCTGCGTTTTAATTTTTTCCCATACACATACTCATTCCTCGATGCATCATGTTCGTCCCATTCGTTGGTTTGATCGTAAATATATCCCTCGATGTTTGGTACCTTTTGAAATACTTGTGGTTTTAGTCGAAAATTGAAACTTAATTCATTTAATAGCATTGTATAATTAGTTACTAGTAACCAAAATTCCATCCACATCAAAATATAGTAACGTTCTTTATTCTATATGTGAGAAATGTGAATTTATTTCACTTGTGACTGAAATGATTGACAATTTGTGAGTGTAAGTTTTTGTTACTATGGTTACAAATAAACTTTGAGAAACATGACAATGCCAGTCAAGTCGAAAGAAATTTTGTTGATCTTCTGGTGATAATTATGGCAAGAATTTTAGACTTTTTGATTGATTTTCTTGTCAAAAAATCTTTAACTTTTAAAAATAATATTCCAACTTGGGAAGTTTTGCCATGAAATTCTTCATTGACATATAATTTCGAATTTCTCATATAATCTTCTCTTGAGAGTTTATAAAATTTTTGATATGTCACATCAAAATTTATGGTAACAACAAATTTTTGTTTGATTATCAAAAAAAATCTTTAACTTTATTTGGAATATCCTTCCAACATACAAAATTTGACCATCATTGGTATATATTTTAAAAATTCTCACTTAATCTACTTTTAAGAGTTCTTAATGACAATTTGTCTTTTGTGGTATTTTCTATTTCAACAACTCTAAAGTTCTTTGGGACATCTTTGGGGCTGGTTTTACACCCAACCTACAATTGTAAAATCGTCGACGATTAAGCCGTTATAAACGTCAAGATCAAAGACAGAGCGAGAGGTTAAGGCCAAGTCGGTGGTGAAGTTTTCTATTTGTCAAGGGGTTGTCGCGCTCGAACACTAATAAGACCGAGCGCGCGAGCGGATTTGATTAATTTTAGTGTTTAGTGTGGGTTGTTGATGGCGGGGGTTGATGATGGCAGCAGAGTGCCACCGTATCGCTAGGGTTTAATTAGCAATCGGTCGCTCAAAGAATGAGTGTCTAATCGTTTCCAAAGGAGTTAACCGTGCGCAAGTTTGCCACTTGGTTTGTTTCTGTTGGCGAGGGCGCTTCAGAATCCGCTCGAGGCTACCATCGACGACAAATTTCCCATTTGATATTCCCTCACAAATCACTTCCAGCAAGTGTTCGTTCATTTGTCTCAATGTTTCCTACTTCATTTTTGAAACCATTCAATTTTTTGCAAATTTGTAAAAATATTGGTTAAATTAAAGTCGGATACTCCGCAGAATTTTGACAACTTCTAAACCCTGAAAGAGTTGAGCAAGGATAAATATTGAGTTTAATAAAAACAGAATCAGAACCTTCGTAAAATTCAAAATCGATTTTATTTTTTTGAGGGATTTTCTGCAATTTCCAAGAAAATCACTAATGATGAGGTTGATACTCTTCAGGATTATTTTTTTGAAATTAAAGTAATCCTTTATATATTTCGATATTTTTAGTTTGAACAATTGATTTTTGATCTTGAATCAATCTGAAATTTATGATCCTGAAAATTTCTTAAACTGCTCTAGGAGGTTTTCTAAAACCTTCTAGAAATACTGACTGGCCAATGGTTGTAACATAGATGGAAGCTGCATCCTTATCAGCAAGTCTCCCAGATGACAAATGACCATTGGTGTGCAATTTCGGTATTTGCGAATGAAAAATGATCACTGGCAGCGTTTTAAAATCTATTAATCTGCGCTCTTGTGGCTTCATTTTGCAGCATTTTCCTGCTACTCCTGCTGCAAAATGCCAAGAGTCCACGACGAGTTATTGATTATTTCCTGCGATTTGCAAGACACCTGTAATTATAACGTTTTGCGCAACTGAGTGCGAAGATTACACACTGTGTTTTATTAGCCCATCCACAAACACACACAAAACACATGCATATCAACATATAAACACACACATCATACACATAAACAAAAAAAACATATACATACACACACATACATTTGTATATTTCTGATAGCTTCGTGGGTAACGTTAGAAATTTCTTTCCCGCTCCTCTATTTTTTTTACCAACTACTAAACTGGTAAAACAAATTGCATGAATGTGTGATATGAGGAATTTTAGTTTGAATTTCGTTTCATCAAATGTTCCACCAGCGTGATAAATTGGACCGGATGTTATGTGTGTGTGTAATAAAATCAAGGACAAAATTCGCCATTGTACGTTCGCGTTCGAACCGCTTACGCTTTGCGAGTTAATTGTTGTAATGATGATCGTGCCTGATGACATCAATAAAATTTGTAGGTAATTATTCATTAGTTTGGTAATTAAGCGAATAAAAATGCGGACCCTACCAGAAAAATTTATATGTTCGACTTTCTTCATGCTTCTTCGTGATGTGATCTTGGCGAATTATAAAAAATGCTTTGGATTTGCAGTCCATAAAGTTGTAATTTAGGGCTGTTTCGAAAAAAAAAACGTAAAATCGAGCGTTGTTCATGTATACGAATGAAGAACTGAATTTTGTAATTCTTTTACGTTCTGGTCATAAAATGAAACCGAAAATAAAATTACAATGAGATCCTTATCGAGATAATGATTACTCATCTACACAAGGTTGCTCTCGTTTTCTTTGTTTAATCAAAAAAAAAACAATGCAGCTCATGGTTGCTTTTTTGTCCGAAATTTTATGACTTTTTCCTATATGTAATTGAAGATTTTTTATTAGTGTGAGAAATACAAAATTGTAAACGAGTGATGCATACATTTCAATTTTATAAAGGGTTTCCAAAAGTTTTAAAAATCGCAAAAGAAAGTTTAAAATTGTTACTAATAAGAAATTTGATATGTTAAGTGTTAGTAAATCTATAAAATTTCTTTTGATTTGGCTCATCATGACTTTTTTTAATAGTTAAAATTTTAAATTTGTAACTATAGTAACCAATAATTTATTTCACTATTTGTCGTCATTAAGTTTAGTCACAAGTGAAAAAAAGGAACTCATGTTTCAATTAGATTAATTAATTTTATTTATTTATTCTATTCAATTTTCGTCGTCAATAAAAAAAATAAAATAACAATATTAATTAGTTATTGGAAGATTCTAAATTTTTTTGAATTTAATATTAGGTTGAATCATGGAAGTTACTCAAGTATTTATTTTTAAATATTTTTGTATTAATTTTTCTGGCAGTTAATTCCTTGTAAAATTTGGTTAGTTTGAACTGGAAGAAATTGTTAATAACAAGGAGGTAACTCTTAAAAATTGGATCCTTACAGTTTTTTGTCTTTAAAAAAGTTATATAACAAATAGAAAAGATGATTGATGGTCTATTGAAACAAAATATGGAATGATCATGAATGTATTAAAGCAGATTATTATTTTTTAAGTAACTCTTGTTGAATTTGGTCGCATATTATCATATAAAAAATGTCATTTATGTGATTAAGAAATACACGATACTTTTCAATGGACAAAGAAAACTGCAATGACTAGATAACATATTAATATACTTTTGTTGTCTAATATCAGGAAAATAAGTGTATGATAAAATAGGTAGTTACATATGACATGATTTAAAAAAAAAATAGAAAATTAAGTAATCTGTAAATTTTCCAAAAATCGGATAAATCAACTTGTGCAACCCGAAAACCTGTAACAAATACTTCATTGATGATCTCAAGAAACTAGTTTCCTCTCGAACGGATTGCATCCTCGCGTTTGCTGGATCAATCGACGATGGATTTCTGAATGAACTTTCACGTTGGTCACGTTTACTACTACTATGCGACCACAATCCTTTCGAGAAACGAGCGAGCGTGTGGCCTTTGGTCGTGCGCGCCGTTTTTGTGCCCGTTCATTCGGATTTCTTCTTGCTCTTCGCTCCGGCGTGGACGGAAGCGGAAAATAGACGAAATAATTACGTCATATATGTGAGTTTTTAATGAGGTACATCCTCCGTCGTCGTCGTCGTCGTAGTCGCGCGCGAGCCTTTTCTTCGCGATATCCGCAGCATCTTGACCGACCAGTTTGTGTTTTATATCCTCTCGCGCAACGCCAGCGAATAATTTGTTCCTTTTTTCTTGCTCTTCTTGTTGTTGCTGTTTCGCCGAGCGAACGACAACACAACACGGCCAAAAAAGCAGCCGCCCATCGTGATGTGTGTGTATGAATATGTAACTAAATCCGGATAACTGTTGTCCATTAGCGCGAATTGGGAATTGAATAAAAATCTCGACGCATCGAACGAATCACTTCCTTTCCTGTTTGCTTGCCAGCCTGCCAAGCCAATCAATGATAGATTCCATTAGGAGGTGCACAATTACGGACACGAGCTGTATAATCATAGATAAGTAACAGATAAACGCGAGCAGCAGCAGCAGCAAAAAAAACAACACTCAAAGAGTCGGCAATAATTTATTGTTCCTTTGGCCATTCGCTCGCAGCCCAGATTAATTATGATTTTCGATCAGATGCCTTAATTAAGATATAATTACAATTTCTATATCAATTTGCATTCGGATGCTGGGTGTTAATTAAATTCGAAATTATGGATCGCGTGTCCACACATCCTTTCAGTCCCTTCCTTTCTTTATT